>MU227396.1:216407-251615 GCA_018584345.1 Thuja plicata | reverse complement strand
TGTTTCTCTCATTCTCCTATATCTGTGTTTTCTTCTGAATTTGTAAAAGGATGTTGAAATTTATGCTGCTGGGCAGCTTCCAGGCTTTTAAGTCTTAATTTTTGTGTTCATGGTCTTGCAATGTACATTTTTCAGATAATTTTTAATGAAAATCAAAGGAAATCCCTATTCAGAAACTTGTCTGATGTCTTTGTATGTCTGTTTTGATTCTCGTATATTAACTTGTAAGGCATGTTGACAACCCAGTTACAAGGTATCTGTGAGTTTGAATCTGAGTTCCTCTCAGGGAGAGTAAGTCTTGTTTTCGAATTCTGAGAATTTTAAGTTGGCATATGAATATGATGTCCAGGAATTGAAATGAGAAGAATGGTTTGCAAGGAATTTCATTCGGATTTTTTGAGTTTGGAGCTAGAAGTTTTCTGGGATTGCACATCTGTTTGACTCTGTTGCCCAATAGACAAGGCACTGGTCTCTGGTTTGTCTGGTAGTTTCTTCATCAATCAATTATTCAAATCATTTTCCCTTCCTGTTTAAAGAGCTGTGAATGATTATTATATCAAGTGTGATGGGCAGGAATCCATCCCCTGATTCACTGAAAGAAGTGAATCCAACAGGTACACCCGCGTGAGGCTTTGAGCTCGAAGTGTAGGAGGATTTGTTTGATCCTCGTTAATTAGCCTTTTTATTTGACAAGGTCAGGGAAAAATAGCTAACATAACCGATGGTTGTTTTTCAAATAATATTTCAAGTAACAATATAGTGCATTCTTTAATAATGCTAATTTGTCTATGTGATCAATATGTAATGGAACCGATGCATAACATAACTTGTCATAATGCAGTTCCATACTTACTTGTGCAACTTAGTTGGAAATGGTGATGCCACCAGATCCATTGGATGGGGCATCATTATTTGCATTTCTTGTTCCAGCACCTTCAGTGTTTGTAACTTTTACCCACATCTTGTTTCTCATCTTCTTGATGTGATCAATGGTGTTTCCATTGGGATAAGTGCTTATTTCTACCAGTCATTCTTTGCAATCTTTTATCACATGTCCAACTTTATGACAATGTAAACATGCCATACCTAGATTGAACCATCCTCTTGGTCTTCTAATCCATTTTCTCATACAGTTGGTAGATATATGACCAAACCTTCCACATGCTGTGCAATTTACCCATGTGTTATAGTCCCAAACATATGAGTTATCGACTCTTGTCAGTTTGTAGCCATTGTCAGGTTCTTTTGGTGTCCATGCTTTCTTGTTATTTTTCCAGCATTCCTGATGTGTATGTCCATTTATTTTGTACGTAGGATAGTATTTTTCTATTTAGGTTTCCTTCTTTGGATTTGCCTTGGATCTGCATTCAAATGCCTTGTGTCCTTTCTTATGACATTTATAACAATTACCAATGAAAGTAGATTGTGATTGAGGAATACCTTTCATTTTGTTTCTGCAAATGTTTGAGGTGTGGCCTGGTTTTCCAAAGTGATTGCATGATAGCTTCTTGGTTCTTGGAGTTGCATAAACATTCCTTTGATCTGATAGATTAGATGATTCTCCATTGTCGGTGTACCCTATTCCTGTGTAGTTGTTGACTCTTCTTTGTCTATGAAGGAAGTCATCCATTCTTTTATTGCTATCTTCAAATTTCTTGATCAATTCATTGTGCTGATTATGAATTCTAACTTCATGCTTTAGCTTCTCATTCTCTTCCCTTATCTCACCAATGATCTATATTCTTTCAATGAGTTCAGTATTTAGTTTGTTTGCCTCTTGAATCATAAGAATAATCTGGTTAGTAATCTCATGGTGATGATCAACAAGCCTTTGAATTTATGATTCTTTTTCTTGTAGCTTCTCTATAATTTTCCTCCTATCATCAATAGCCAATGTTCTCTCTGATTCAACTTTTCTTTAATCATTCATGACATCAATAATTTTTACCATCTAGGTCTCTTGACCGATTTGCAACATTTTGATTTACTCTGTCAGATGTAGATTGACTTCTTGTAGACTTGTGATCTCTTCTACTGATTTGTCTGATGCTTTGCTTGTAGTAGATTCAACTGAATTGAATTAATTGGGATCTCCTCTTCTTGATAATATTTTTCATTAAGCCTAGTTTCCATAATCTTTCTTTGATCAAGCAACTTTCTCATGCTTACTCTCATCTCTTTATACTGCTCATAGTAAATCTGAATTTGTAACTGCTCATTCTCAATAGTCTTGTCTAGTCTGTACTTTTCCATTGTGTGGATCTTTTCTCTTAAGTCTTTAAGATTTTCAAGAAAGAGACTTAGCTCTGATACCAATTGTTGGAATTATTGGAATGATTTACTGAGAGGGGAGGGGTGAATCGGTACCTCTAAAATATTTTATGTGGTTAGCCCATTAACCTTTGTGTCATCAGATTTGTATATTCCTATCTATCTATTTTCTTTTCTTTATGTATGTGAAATCATAATATAAGTTATTTTCATGTGTAAACATTCAAGAAACATACATGAAAGTAAATAACACATTACACAAGATATGATATAGCAAAAAACTCCTGTTAGGAAGTAAAAACTACGGTGGGGATGTCTACCCACAAAAATTCACTATCTGTAGATAAGAAGGGAGCCGGTTAAGGCTTACAATTTGATTACTTCTGATGATATACCCTATTAGGAGTATTATAGTGGAGACCTATTAGGATCTAATTTGTTTGAAGCTTTAGCAACACCGTTAGGTGTGCACTCTATTAAGAGATTTATCAAAGAATTGTTAAGTTCACCTTCTACAAAAGGATTTATGATGTGATGCACTTGTTAGAATGCAAATACAATATAAATGTTGATATGATAGTATATGTAGTCTCTAATTTCTAATAACAGATCTTGTAAATCTTACAATGTATATGTAATCACCTTGAGTGATTTGAATAATACCTTCTCTCTGCTCGTCGGTAGCCTTGTCTGTGTTCTTGATAACTGATATAATCTTTTTATGAACTTTACATGAATTCTCTTCTGCTTAGATGCTCTCCATGGGTACAATCATTTTTCAACTCCTTTATTTTTTATTACAAATGATTGAACATCTATTTATACTAGTTTCTTGGTCTATTCTTGATTCACACTTTTCAAATTAACTCTAGATCCAAGGTTTACAAGTTGACCTTGATCTTTAGTTAGTTATGTTTTAGATCTATTAGGATGATTTAAAACATTTACAATATGCTTGCTTGACCCTCAAGTAAATTTTTAAAAAAAATAAAAACTCTCTAAATAGAATTACAATGTCTTATCTGACGTGTTAAATCAGATCCACTTTTTGTGGGTTCTGTAACTGACTGTTGGTTCTGATAGTCAGGCTTCTCTGTCAGTCAGTCAGTTTTCTTTCATTCTTTTCTCTGTCAGTTTTCTGCTCCATCGCTGTCCCTTATTTGAACTGTTCATCAGGTTCCTGCCTTTTCTTCTCTGTTGGCAATGTTCACAAAACTGTATCATCGATAATGTCCTTTATGCTTTGTCGTCAGTTGAACTCTTGTCAGTGTTCGTCGAGCAATTCTATACTTAGCATTTTCACAATAGACATTGTTATCTAGTCAGGTATGCTTGCTGTCCATCAGTTATGCCTATACCAATGACCTTTATCATGTTTTTCACTTTAAGTATACTAATGGAAAAACTTAATGTCATCAATCAGTTATCAAGAATAAGAACCAAGGCTACCAAGCAGAACAAAGGTATTTATCAATCAAAATAGGTGATAAATATATATGTAATCTTTATTGGATCTGTAATCAGCAGTTGTAGATTACACATACTCAGGTCATTGAATATTTTTAACTACATTCTAACAAGTGTAGCAAATAGAAGAAATCCTTGTGAAAGGTGGATTTAACAATCCTTTGTTAATCTCTTGACCAAGTGCACACTAAATAGTGTTGCTAAAGCTCTTAACAGAGTAGACCTTAACCAGTCTCTACATAATACTCCTAACAGGGTAGATCATCATAAGTGATCAAGATTGTAAGCCTTAATCGACCCCTTCCATTCTGCAGATAGTGAATCTTTGTGGGTTTCATCCCCACCACAGTTTTTACCTTCTAACATGGGTTTTCTGCATTACCAAATCTTGTGTCATGTGCCTATACATTTTATGAATGTTTTACATGCTTATTGAGTTAATGAATTGATATAACATGCACAAAGATAAGATGGCATAAATGGTTGGTAATACAATGTATTGATTATAAAATGATAAAGGTTAATTGATAAAAGTTTTTGAGGGTACTGATTCACCCCTTCCCTCTTAGTACACCATTCCATTATTTACAATAGTTAAGGTCTCGAGAAGTGAGGGTGACCCTATTGTTGAGTCACCTGTTCAAGTTTTTTCTAAAAATATCATTGGTAAGGAGGTTTCCAATAAGGTCACTTTGGGCCCTGGTCTTTCTCAGAGTGAGGTGGAAGCGGAGAAGGAGACCAAGAAAATCCATGTTCTCATTGATTATGAAGATTTTGCCCAAATGGGAAATCTGTCTTCCTTGGTGACCTCTGTGAATGCGGACACTAATTTTAAGGTAAAAGCTAATAAAGAAGATGGTGAGAATGAAGAGGTACAAGGTCAAAAGGACTCAGATTTTTAGAATGAGGTTATTGTATTTCTGCAGTCTGCTAGGGCTTGATCTAACCTAGAAATTCAAATGAATACTTGGGTCTATAAGGAAATTAAAGAAATTAATTAGAGGTATGGTGAGTTGGAGGAAAGAGTGGATAAACTAAATATTCTTATTGCTAAAGACAATACTTCGAGAGCTGACATCAATAGTGATAAGGCTTTAGTGGATGAGAAGGCTCTCTTAGAGAAGATGGAGAATAAGATCAATGTAGTGGTTAATTTTTAAATGTAGACTAACTCCAGTCACCTTCAAAGACTTGAGGAAACTCTCAACCTGATTATGCAACAGAGCTTTGAGGGGATGAAAGTCACTACAAACAACTTGAGGGCTCTACTGGCACTGCTGGAGGGTAACAAGAACAATTCCATTGTGAATATTGATGATGGTATGGATGTGGCTGTTGGTCCTTTTGCACTTGGTTCTATAACCCGTGCCAAGAACAAGAAGAAAAAAGATGATTAGTCCAAAGAGAGTGATACTCTAAGGGATTCTATCCAACATTTTATGTAGCTGAAGGATGATACTATTGAGTACATGAAGCAGTTTTGTTAAGTTCTTGGTTGGTTGTCTTTATTTTTTGCGCTAGTTTTTTTTTGTTTTGGGTCTTTTTTGCTGGTTTTGTTTATTAGGTCTACTTTGATGGAGGGGTCTTTATAATGATCATTTGTTATTCCTCCAACTGTCTCCTTTTGGTATGTGCTTTATCTTACTATCTTTGACTATGTTGTAAAGGGTTCCATATTTCCTTCAAAATATTATTTTACCATAATCAAAATCATTGCTGACCAAATTGAGATATCAAGAGTTATTATAAAGTTGATAAATAAACAAGAAAACAAAAGGAATTTGATGAACCATACTTGCAACTAGAATCTCCACAACAAATTCTATATAGAAGAAAATCAAGAGAAGAGTGCAAAGTCCTGAGATAACATATGATAATACTATTGCACGATCGACATCGTCTTTGGCTTAAAAACCTATGAGGACAAAATCTCATGCGCCAATAACAACTCCCAGCCCAAACCAGACCAAACCAAAGAAAGTAAGGGTCTTCTTCATCTCATTACCACTTCTTTCTCTGATCTCAACTATCTCATGTACATTGTTCGACCTTGCACACACCCTTTCAATAATTATCTGAGGTGTTTTCCTTAACACACTAGCATAACTGCACCAACTTCTAAAAGACTCCTCTTACAAGAAACACCCCTTACTCTTTACTTCTACTACTGAAGTCATATTATCCAAACTTTAATGCTAAAAAATATCCAAACACCCAATAAATTTTTTATCTAGTCCACATGAATCTCTTGGGCCTTTGAAAGGAATTATATACAGAATTTTGACATATGTTGCTAGAAAATTAACTAGGAAGAGTCATCATTTCCAAGCCAAAGTGGTCCCTATAGCTCCATTTCTAAATTTTAGGAAAAAAAAACTAGAATGTGGTGCTTACTACTTATTAAAGTAATACCAACGTTAATAAAAAGGGAATACAATTGCACAATGAGAGAATGATGATGGCAGATTGTCAGGTTGTTTGAGTGGCCAAGCTTAAATGGATGTGCTATAAACCAGAAAGTGGGAAATGTGTACCGTAGAATTGCAATGGAAAAACATTTCAATTGTAAGACATGTTGAATGGCGTGAACTTTGATGATAATGACATGTCAGAAAAGTATGTTGGCTTACTTCATTCTCCCGTAAGGAGGATGGTGACCACAACCAACTCAAAAGAGTTAGATGAATGAATCCACATTTATAATTTGAATGAAAAAATATCATTCTTCCTTCTATATGTGTGAGAAATTATCTAGCCTGCATCAAATAACCTTAGTGTTATTGTTCACAATAATCTACTAAATAGGAGTTAAAAGATGAAATTTATTTTTATTATAAAAAGGAAAGATGTAAACTTATCTTTTAATTAAGTTCACTCTTATTCATAATTATAAGAGAAAAATATGTTTTTGATATTGAATGTAGTAGAATTAAGGTGTTGTCTCTTTACACAATATTCCATAGGGTATAAAGTATAGATAGTAGCAGTACATTAACAACTAACTACAAACATCAAAACTTAGCCACTGCCAAAATCGTCAAAAAGTAACTAGTACCTCTAGAACTCATGTTCAATGAGACATCTAATATGAATAAAGTCTTATGGAAAGGTCACTTAGAGCTATCAGCAACATTAACAATATCTAAGATACTTAAAGTATAAAGACCATAAACAACAACTATGGTACTTGAGTCTTAACATAAGGCCAACTATGGCCATAATCAGCAAAAATATAAAAGGAAAAAGGGATGTCATCCTTAGAGAGATTCCTTATTTATTTGCAAGTAGGACATTTGACAAATCTTCAGTAAGGAAATTTAATAGTTCCTTGTAGTTTCCATCATCACTTTCATCAGTTCCCAGGGTATTCTTCTACAAGGAGGCACAAAGAGGTAGTCAAGTTGTGCATAACTCTCAAGCTAATCTTGGAAAAAATCCTGATTTTCCTTTCAAGTTAAAAAACCTTGGCTTTAGTCTATTTGAGATCCTCAGTTGTAGTGTTGAATTTCTAGAATAGGTCCCTTTTTGCATGGTTTTATCCCTATGGTACCTAGTTTTCTCACTTCTTCCTCTTTTGGCATCATATCGTTAGTGACGCCAGTTGGTCTAATTTTATTACTTGTAGAAACATGAGTAGAGTTGTTTGCAATGTTAGAGATTTCCCTATCATTATCCTTGTCTTGTTTTTCCTCTTCCTCACTCTTTCTTTCTTCCTTATTCTCCTCACTTACCTTGTCCTCCTCATCCGCAGTAGCATAATCAATGCCCATTTTTTTCAATTTCCCTTTCCTAGAAAAATGGGTAGCCAATCTATTTGACCTCGTAGGATTTCTCTCATTCTTACTAGCTTCTTCCCCAACCTCATCCTCCTCTTTAGAGACAATTTCTTGGATGGTGAATTTATCTTTTTTTTGTAGAATGGACAATTTTTTTTCTCCCTTTTCTCTTGCTAGGAATCAAGGCTTTTTGTTTGTGGTCTCCCAACTCATTCTTAGTAATAATGAGAGTGGGGGTTTCAATATTTCTAGGATTGGGAGACAATTTTGACCCCTTGATATCTAATGCACTTTTTCTTGATAAGGCTAGGGGTGTCTATGATGCTGGTATGGGGTTAGCTGAATTAGGGGATTCCTACACCATGATTTGATTGGGCAGGCACAGAGCAAGGTGGAAGTGATAAAGATGAAAATATGATTTTAATGGATATGGATGGGTTTTTTTTTCCCTTAGCTTTTGGCATTTTCTACTACCTCTTTCATAGAAAACTCCAAGGAATTTAAAAGGAAAAATGGGAAAGGGATAAGACTATGGTTACAAAAATGGTTTAGTAATGGCATGTGATAGAAGTAGTATACCCTAAACCTACCCTCTAGGTTTAAGTATTTCATTACCATAAGGAATACCTACTTCCAAGGTGGAACAATTTATCTCTTTCATAAAATCCATGTAGATTAACTAGGCTTTCATTATTCTAAACAATTGATCAAGGTATTTATTATCAAGAATGTGGATTGTTTTCTTCCACTTCCTACCCATAGTTGGGAACCTGATAAAAATTTCAATCACTTCCTCATTCACTTCAAAATATATTCCTCCCACTATAACCCTTTTGTCAACCAAAGAAGTAGCAAATTGAATGGACAAACCCTCATTGTAGAAGTAGCTGTGTCGCATTGTGACATCATTTTTAAGTTCATTATACTTACTAGGATCAATTCTAACTCTTTCATCACCCAGTCATGTAAAAGCCTAAACTATTTATCCATTTAGTTAATAAATTAACCCTTGTCTATATAGTTGATTTTAATTAATTAAGTATATTTATTCTTTTCTTCTATATAGTTAATTAAATTTATTTAATTAATTATATTCATTATTTCTCTTTAGTCTCTAATGTATTTGAATTTTATTTAAATATATTTAAACACTGTTCACTCCATTTTTTTGAATAATTTTATTATTTAATTTTCCTCAAATCCTAATCCCTTGATCTAATTAAATCATATTTGATTAAATCCTGAATCCCTAACCTACACCCATCACCATCATTCTTAAACCTACTCTTATGGTTAATCCTAGATTAACTATGCTAATTTTTGGATTCCTACATAGATTAGATACCTAATATTTCTCACACATGTGTGAGCAACCTTTCAAGATGGCTAACCACCTTCCTTAAATTCTCACCCACACTCTTACAAGGTTGTCCTCTCTTTTCTCTTTGATATTTTCGTACACATGTGTCAGCAACCTTGAGCCTTTCCCCTCTTCCACTTTGTCTCCCCTCTTCAATGACCTATCACTCTCAAAGGTCTCTCATACATGTGTGAGAAACTCATGCCATTTGCATGGCCAACCACCTTACTTGTGTGACTCTTATGTGGCTTCCACATTGGACCCACCTCATCAATCCCCTTGCATCCTAATCCTCCATTTAAATTTGAATTCTATCCATCTATTTTCCTCTATTTCCTATAACTGAGAGCCTATTCTTATGCATTTGACCCATTCTTTTCATTATAGAGTTATCATGTTAGTATTTTGAATCTATTTCTCATCATATTCATGCTGTCTTTCTATTTTATATCATATATTTTTGCATTATATCTTAGCATATTATCTTAGATCATAGTAACATCTTGAATCTTGTTAGCATAGCTTTACTATAGTATCATGTTAGTTTTATCATATTTCATCTTAGTTTAAAATCTAGTTTGCATTAACTTGCATAATCTCATTCTCTATTGTAGTTGCATGGTAGCTTCATTAGATTCTTTATAAATATTTGCATCACTTGGGGAATCCATAAATCATGTTTGGAGAGCATATCCACATTCTTTAACCAATGAGAAAATCAATGGATTGTGGGTGCATCCATTTTGGCTCAATTAGAGGTGTGTGAGAAATCTATGTTTAGTTAGGATTTTTATTAACATATTTTCCTTGTATGAGCTTGACTACATAGGTGGATTTTTCACATATACATTTTTCCATTCCTAGTAGGACCCATGTCCCTTTGTTTTTTAATTAAATTTTAATGTTTTTGTGAAGCTATACGTCAGACTTTGAGATTGGTGCCTACGTTACATATGACATTATTTCTACATATCGACATTTTTGCCCTAAACCAATGTCAACACTACCTTTGGTTTGAATTTAGTTTTGTAGGTTTTAACAGCTTGGTCTTGACATCACTTACTTGATTTTACAAGATTTTGATTGTTTAAGTGCTTTTTTATTGTATTTGAGTGTCTTAACTCTTGAATTTCTGACAACAATTACTTTTTACAAAAATATATGTTGCCAAAATTTATATTTTGCTAACCACAAAGAATTGACACTTCCACAGACCGATGCCTGAGAAAATTAGCATTTCTGACCTAAAATGGCATCTCTTTTTAGTAAGTAAAGGTAACTTTTCAAGACACGCGCTTTTAAATTTATTTTATTGCTTTATGTCTAAATCAAATTTTGTGCTAACTTGCATTTCTGCAAACTGACATTTCTGCCTGATTCAGTGTTTCCACTTTATTCCAAAATTGTGATATTTTCTTGGGTTTTTCCTAACAACTAACAATTGGTGCAAACCTTGATTTGCGTGTTAAACACCAAAAAATTAAAATACTAATAGTAATTTTATAGGTTTTACTTGCTTTATTACTTTCTTTTTGCACCTTCATTAATTTAGTTGTACTTAGGCTTTCACCAATTTTCAATTTGGAAAGAACCCCATGTGTCTTGCATGCTTGGAAAAATCTTTTCTGTGGAGGCACTCCCTTCAATATTTCTCATTTTTTTAGTATTAAATCCCATTAATTACATGATGAAAAGGTAGAACAAGAAGTATCCTCTCCCCTCACCTTTATAGACCTTGGGTGTAAGAGAAAACTGCTTCTATCTTTTCCTCTAGTGAGGCCTTTTTGGAGCTCTCATTAGTCCAAGTAACAAACTTACACCAGTAAAACCCTTTAGCTGGTATATAAATAGGCCATGGGTTAAACCCCATAATATCCTATAGCTAAACAAGCTTGGGTGAGGTGTGTTGATGATAGTTTTGATCAGGCCTATGTGCCTAAGAAATCAACGTGGTTAACTAGCGACTTTAGTGTCTCACATATATACAAATTGATTAGGCAGGCGCCATGGATCTTATTAAGAACCTAGTTTAGAAACCACCCTTTTATCCTTGGTATACCACTTTTAGTGCAAATATATTGTTTCATCTCTTGAAGTTACCATATGTACTCCCTTGGCTGTGAGGTGTAAGGGTTTTTAATTTCATCACCAAATATCAAGCAAGATGTTGAATAGGCTAAAAAACTAGAGGGTGAAGTGGGGGTGACCTAGTTATTCACAAAAGCTTTTCAAAATTTTTACTAAACTAGTAAATACTTAAAACAATTAAAAACTTATAATAGATATGAACATGACAACATAAAACCATCAACACAATAAACACCAGAATTTACGTGGAAACCCAAATTGGGAAAAACTATGAATAAGCTAATTCTCATGAAATGAACACTAGTTAAGGTAATTTTTACAAGGGCTCACTGTCAGTTTTCTCATTGTAGGTGGCTCATTGTCGATCAGGCTAACTACCTTGAAAAAATGGCAAACTATCAATACAATAAGGCTCACTGCCAAAATATAAGAAATGAGATTGAATCCACCATTGAAGTCAATGTCACTAACACACTACAATACAAAAAATATATAATAGTTTGTTACCGAAAACACCAGCTCACAAGAACATCAACACATAGATATTTTCTTGTCAGATTTGGATTCACTTCACATATCCTTGCATACAAGAAGTGAACCACAAACCATTGAGATTATCACTCTTCTTATACAACTTGATGCCAATAACTAAGTCGGCCTAAAATGATTTGAAATTGGTCACACCAAAGAATTACCATGGTGGTAAAGAATGAAATGTGGACCACCTCACTCAATATAACACATCTTGTGGATAAAAACATGCCACACCTTCTCCGATATTTTTGGTGCCAACAAATATGAACAATGTATTACATGGTAACTGCTAGGAATGAACACAAATCATCATTCCACCATATGTTGCACACTGAAAGAGATAATCACCAACATAGATATGAAAAAACATTTAAAGCACATCATTTGGTGAACACTTCTACTAAACCACCAACACGAGATACTAATATACCATATGTTGCACACTGAAAGAGATCATCACTGACACAGATAAGAAAAATCATTTAAAGTACATCCTTTAGTGAACACTTCTACTAAACCACCAATATGAGAAACTAATATACCAAAGATATCGGTACACATATCAACTGATACAACAAAAAAACCAATCATAAATGAACCACATCTATGCATCAAATATGTTGACATCAATGACTATCAATTTTGACAAAAAAATAAATAATATCAACCTTATATTCTAACAATTTCCCCCTTTTTCATTGATGGAAACATTCATCAATAAAAAATAAAATAGCTCTTTGTCAAAAGATATCAACATCAAAGTTCTCTATTCCTTTATTTATGTTCTTCCCCTTTGGAAACAATGAAAAAGGGCCAAAAAATCCCCCTTAATAAATCACTCTACTCCCCATGAGAGGAAGCCACCAAGCATCAATCCATAAAATAATAAGCATTTAGTGAGCACTAGGAAGGGGAAGAACACTTAGCTTCCCTTAGAGATACTCAAAAGTATCCTTACACAAAGGTTTTGTAAATATGTCTGCAATATTCTCCTTTGTGGGCACATACTCAAGTTTCACTTCCTTCTCCAATACCTTCTCTCTCAAGAAATGATACCTGATAGATATATGTTTTATTTCGAGAATGCTGCATTGTATTCTTTTAAATGTTTATAACACTGCTATTATTAGACATGATTAAAATTGACTCATCAAAAGTTGTCCCTATATCCTTCAAAGTTTGTTTCATCCATAATAACTAAGTATGACATGAGGATGTTGCAATGTATTTTGATTTAGTAGTTGATAATGTTATATAATATTGCTTCTTACTTGACAATGAAACCAATCGAGAGCATAATCATATCATCTAGTTTGTAGTGTTATCATCATCTCTTAGAACTATCTTAGTTGTTAGTCCATCTTTCATTATATCTTTTAGAGAATTTAGGAGTTCATCCTAAGTTGCATTTTCATAACCACTACATTCCACACTTTGAAGGAATCTTGGTGAAGTTGGTTAAAATCTTAGAACTCAAACCAAGAATTCAAAGCTAGGAGAATAATGGAATCAAGATACAAAGGGCGAGTATAAGGTAAAGTTTGCATTTTTATCTATACTTGATTTTTCATATTTCATTGTGTTTTCATATTTAGATAGGATTTTTAACTAATTAGTGGATAGGTAATTAGATTCTATAGATATACATAAAATTTGGATACAGGTTGTAAATCAAGCTAAAAGTAATTACAATTTGAGACATAGGATGGTTGGTTAAGACCAAGGTAAGATAGGTACTTGGTTTGTAAAAGAACCAGTGGTTGCTCAAATGACTCCCGGGGTTGTTAATAAAGATGAAAATAAAGGTAAATCCCAAAAAGAACAAAAGGTACAATTTGATGTGCCAAATAAGGAGTCAAAGGCATGTGTCATTGAAAAGGAACAAAAGGATAGTAGTTAAGTTAAAGATTCTTTTTATGATGAGAGGGATAAGCATGCGAAGATTGATATGAGTAAATAAATTTCTAAAATGTGTAAAATATCCCAATATTTGACAAAGTTTAGACTCTTTTAGGAATGAAGGTTTAAGTTCTCTTAATGGAAATGCTTAAGATAGAAGAAGATAGGAATGTTACATTTTCATTATTCTCAAGTGTATTGACAAAACCATTCAGTAAATCCAAATATATAACTAGTATTATTAAAATTGAAGAGGTAAAAACTCTATAGTTGTATGTAGGAAATAAAATAACTAAGAAACTATCTTAGGTTGATCCTTTCTTACAGTATTTATTAACAATAGATTGATAAGAAACTATATAATAGATTTAGGAGCTATAGTAAACACTATTCCATATGGTGTGATGAAATAATTAGACATGTGGATAGATACTTGATATGGTAAATATTATGCAATGAGATATAAGGAGGTTCACGTTATTGGTACAATGAAGGATGTACAAGTTAAGTTGGCTACTTTTCTTGAAGTTGTGTATAAAATGGACATCTTCGTTATAGACATTCTACCTTAGTATGTGATTTTTTTTTCAAGACAATGGGAAACAATAGCTGGTGGCAATGTGTAGTTGGATCTTTTTGTAGAAGTTGAGAAATCCAACTTCACAGAACCCGAAGAAAACCTGCATGCAAGAAACATGTTGCAATGGAGAAGATGGAAGAGGGAAAGAGAAAAACTCAGAAGTTTCTCAGAAAGTGAGAGCGAAATTATAATCTGAATTAATGAAGAAAGAACTACAAAGTTCAACCTATAAAGGTGAACGACACCCTAAAACTAGAAAAGCTAGGTTGCACATTAATAATTAATATAAATATTAATTATAATGCACCTAAGAGATAGCTTAAGTAAACTAGAGTAATAAACAACTTAAATAATTAAATCAAAGTGATCTAATTAATAAGTGTAAACAAATAATGATTCTAACACCACCCTTAAGCAAAGCTTAGGAGGTAAGCTAACCTAGAACAACTATGAAAGTAGGAAAATAGGTCCCGACAACAAGGCCTGATTAGGTACCCAATACAAGTAAATCTCTATAAACTAGAGATAAAGGAGAAAACCTAGTGGGAGAAACCCCTCTCCAAAAAGAGATAGAACAAAATGCAGAAAAGAATGGCTCAAGAGACTCTCTCAAAACCATAAGTACAATCAAACCCCCCATGAGAGAGGGATGAGACACCAAAGCCCCCCCAGAATGATGGAACCCCTATAGGAATGATCAAACCAATGGAACTCCAATGTGGAAGAAACAGAGGCATGAAGCAACAAGGAAACCCCTGAATGAGAGGTGAAACCGAAGGGCCTAACTGGTTCTCAAAGGAGAATGAATGATACTCCTAGAATGGAATCCCCAATGAAGGTGGGCCAATAGATGAGCTAAATCTGTCAGTTGGGAGGAGATGAATGTCCTCGGATATGCCCTCAACAACAGGAGTGGAAGGCTCGATGCAGGGAGTGACCATACTAGGGACAACTGAAGAAGAATCATGCTGAAAAAATATAGGTGCAACATGAGGAGGAGGTGGAGAAGCCACAACATTGATCTCAGGAGCAACACAGAAGTTTAGGTGACCTGACTTCTTCTCACTAGGCACTCAGGAAGTAGGAGAGATATTCTCCAACACTGGAGATGGTGGACCAAAATGGGAGAAGGAGTACAGGTGGGTGACATGATTAACTGTCCCTATAGCAATAATGTGGCTAGTCTCACTATCTCTGATGTGTACAGAATATGCAGTGAACTCAACTATCTTCTCTGTCCCATTGTGAGTAATCTGATAAATGGAGAGAAGGTTCAATGATAAGGATGGAACACATAGTACATCATGGAATGCACCACCATCAATGTCAATAGAACCCTGCCCACATACAGGCATAAAAGTGTCATTCCCCATCAAGATGTGTGGGGTAGGAGAGGCCATAAGAGATGAGAAGGAACTCTGAGAAGATTCCATATGATATGAAGCACCAGAATCCAGTAGCCACCTAGAAGAGGGAGCTATAGGAGATGCACATAAGGCATGACCCTTTCTATTGTCTAACTCATCTACCTGAGAAGATGATGAAGAATACCAATGAGAAGAGGAAGGAGGAATATCAATCTTGCTCTTATGAAGAAGAGTTGGAAAATCAACAATCTATTGGGAATATCCATCTGCCTTCTTCTAAAAGCACTGAGACTCATCATGATTAAACTTATTGCAATAAGTACACTTAGGTTTGTCAATCTTTGATTTCCCCTTAGGCAAAGGAGGTGGGCTAGAGGACTGCTGAGAAGGGGAATCCTTCCAAGACGATGTGGTTGATGATACCTATTTCTGCTCTGACTTCTATGAAGATGGGTGAGCAACCAAGGCATTGCTCATAGAGCCAGAAGAATCATTCAACTATTGAAGTTTTGACTGCTCTCGAGTCAACCGATCACAAAAGGTTGTAAAGGAAGGCATATTGTGTCTAGGACTTGAAGTATCCATAATGGAATAGAAAGTGGAGGAGAAAATCTAGAATTGTTCATGAAGCTTTGAGAGTATCAGGAAGATACACTCATCATCTGATTTGGTCCTCCCACATCCTTGTAAAAGTGATCGAAGAGCATTGAACTTCATTAAGAAGTCCTCAATGGTGGAAAAACTATTAGGAGACAAAGTGGTCAACTCTGCATCAAGCTGTAGTATCTGAAACTCATTCACTGTGCCAAACAAATATGAAAACTTTCCCCAAATAGCCTGAGGAGTGGTCAAACCATCCAGGTGAAACATGAGACTGTTGGAGATGTTTAGTCCAATCAAGCCCATGGCTTTATCCATTTTGTTTCTATACTAAAGAACCTCAAAAGGGTGCTGCAGGATAGGTTGGTGCTCATCCATACATGACCATAAGCCATGTGACATAAGTAGCCTGTTCATGTGTGCTTTCCAAGTGTGATAATTGTGTGGTGTCAGCCGGGCCACAGAGGGGTCTGACATTGAGAGAAGAATAAGACAGAAGCATAAGAGTCTTTTCTAAATTAAATTATATAAAGGAAAATGCACCCCCCATAATTTATATAATGTTATTCCCCCGTACACTAAAGAAGAAATTATAGAAAGCACAAAAAACTAGAAGAAAACTTGGACGCCAGATGCAGAGATGGAGGAAACTGAACCCTCTAATTCAACACCAAAAATGAGAACTCAAATTGTTCTATCAAAAAACAAGACTAGCATCATTGTGTCTAGCATGGAAACACCTTTCCAACGATATTTTGTTTTCTAAAAATAGACACCATATGCACAAGTTATGGCTAAAAAACCAACAACACCTTCAATAATGAGCTCTCTAGAAAAACATAGAGATGAGATAAAATTTGACGGTCAAACGACCGTTGCCCGTCCACGGCACAAAAATTGATAGTCGTTGGCATGTCATGGGCCCGTCGCCAGAAAAAAGTTGGTGATCGCCAGAAAATGAAAAACTAGCTGGAAAATTTGAATGTCTGCTGGAAAATTACATCACCTGTGTCTTCTGGGCAGTGGCGGCTGGGCGGTGCCCCTGGTGGCAGCGGTGCCTGGGTGGCTCCCGGGTGGCGCTGCGCCAGTGAAGGGCTGGGCAGTGGTGGGAGCGGTGTGCCAGAGGGGGGCTAGGTGTGGGCTAAGCCACGGTGGCATGACGATGATGCTCTGGTGGTACGGCTGGCAGCGCTCGTAAAAACCCTAAACGGGCACGGATTTTGAGATTTTTTTTTTTGTTTTTTTTTTTTGTGTCGTACAGCCTAGGAGGGAGAAAATTTCCTAGAGGTCACTATGGCTGAAAACTACAAACTTTATATGAATTTTTACTCTCCTGAGCCTTCTTAGCACGATGGTGGCATCCATTTTTGCTTAAAGTGCTCCAGAAAAAAGTGCCTCCTCTAGATTGAAGAAAAAAAACTAGAGAAGCTATAGTTTTCTTCTTCAAATCACAACTTCAAGACCTGCAGACCAGACAACAGCAAGAAAGCTCTGATACCATGTATCAGTTGAGAAATCCAACTTCACAAAACCCGAAGAACACTTGCATGCAAGAAACCTGTTGCAATGGAGAAACTGGAAGAGGGAAACAGAAAAACTCAGAAGTTGCTCAGAAAGTGAGAGCGAAATTATAATCTGAATTAATGAAGAAAGAACTACAAAGTTCAACCTATAAAGGTGAACAAAACCCTAAAACTAGAAAAGCTATGTTGCACATTAATAATTAATATAAATATTAATTATAATGCACCTAAGAGATAGCTTAAGTAAACTAGAGTAATAAACAACTCAATTAATTAAATCAAAGTGATCTAATTAATAAGTGTAAATAGATAATTGCTCTAACACTTTTATATGCTACAATCCTATAAATGGTAAATAAGTCAATTTTTTCAAAGAGACAAAGGCACATGCAATTTTTGAGTTGGTTAATCCTAATGAGATAAAAATTTTCTATGATATAGACTTGGAAATCTTTATAGCTGAGAAAGTTGAACCATTGTTGAGAAGTAAAGATCTAATTGTTAGTGAAGAAAGAAAGGAGCATGATGGAGTATGGATTTTTTTTCTTCTAATAGTGCATGCTCCAAAGAGGGATTTAGTGTTGGTATTTTACTTATTTCACCAACTGGTAACACTTTCAAATATTCATTTTTACTAGCTTTTGAATGCACAAACTATTGGCATTACGCTAAAGTTTTGGACATGATATGAAGAGCGGTAATGTATGGATGCATAATTGGTTGTCCTTGATGGAAATGTATTTGGATATCATGATTATAGTGATAGGTAAGCACTGTACATGATCAGTAAATAAAATATCAACTATGTATGTTGACTGATGCTCAGGAAGAATAGTATTAAATAGATTGTTGTAGCGGTCGAGTTAAAGGAAGATTTAGATATTGCACTCAGAGATACAATATGTATATGGTATGAGAAATATATGATTTAAATCATAACTCATTTGGTTGAGCAGAGATAGAGATTTTAGTGTCACTGTCACTAAGACAGGTAGAACTCTTCCGTTCTTGTTCAACCAGTGAGGTGATTACAAATTGGCGAGTGGTAAAGTATATGCGACAATTTCTAATGGTATGATGATGGGGAATAATGGTTATACATCCAATGTATTAGTATTTACATGATCGATGTAAGTATTTAAGATATATTTAAGGAGTTGCATTAGAGGAGTAAAAGTATGTTTTATTATCTTGGAGATATAAACTTGCAGATCTTATTTTAACCTAATGGTCATGGTAAATCATTTATTTCATTGATATCATCAATTAGACACATGGTGTTGTTGTGGGAAAGCAATTTGAAGATCAATCTTAAGGCGATGCAAGCTGTTTATTTAAGGAGAGAGAGAGAGAGAGAGAGAGAGAGAGAGAGAGAGAGAGAGAGAGGNCAAGCTGTTTATTTAAGGAGAGAGAGAGAGAGAGAGAGAGAGAGAGAGAGAGAGAGAGAGAGAGTTGTTGTTGTTGTTGGTGAACTTGTTTTGGGTGATTAGGGTTTTGTGATTTCATATTGAAGTTGTGATAAGAGAGAAGAGAGCATATACAGAGTAAATACTACATAGAACTGAAAAAGATCTGATAGGAAATCAGTTCCATTCTACAAATCAACAATCTTGTTGTTACCTAACAATTGGAACAGGTCAAATCCTCTAACAAGGTGAACTCTAATAGGTTCTTATTTGTAAATCCTTTAAAATGGTGAATTCTTTATTAAGGTTTTAAATCCTATAGAGAGGTAGATCATAGTGGATCTTATTGTACTCCTAACGATGTACCAATCACTTCTAACAGGGTGAATCCTTAGAAAGGGTATTCGTAGCTCCGAAAAGGGAAAACTCATTTACTACAGTGATTAGGCTTGTGGGTGTCATCCCCACCATGGTTTTTTCCCTTTGACAAGGGTTTCCATGTGAAAAATATTTGTGTTATGAGTGTTAAACTTGTGGATGATTGATATTGTTTGTTGTTATTTTTTTATTTCACTAATATGCTTTGCGGTTAAGAAGTTTCTAGTGTAGTTAATCATATTGGTGGTTGAATTAGGTCAATACCTATTTGTACTAATTTACCCTTGCTCTCAGTCACAAGTTATCCAACAATTGGTATCAGAGCATAGGTAATTTTGGTGATAAGTCTAACAAATTGAGGAAAAGATCCATATAAGTCAACATGGATAGATACAAGTATGAGAAGAAACTTGAGGATGCAATCCAAGTTATCAATAACTTGAAGGATAACTTTAGACATTCCCTTGCTAAGAGAAGAGATCCTGCTGAGCAGTTGAGTGAAAGTAAAGACTATATTGAACATTTATCTGAAGGTAGTTTATCTGAAGAATTTAGGAAGCACTTGCAGATTTGACTCATAGAAATAATGGACTCAAAAGCGAAGTGGAAAATATGAAAAGAGAACTTGAAATTCATTATGTCAAGATGGATGAAGAACTTGAAAGAAGAGAGCTTCTAATAGTGCCAAGAAAATTGTTGAAAATGCCCTTAAGGTTAAAGATGAAACCCTAACAGAAAAGTTGGAGCAACTATTCAGATCAGACCAGGAGGTTGCTACATTAAAACAACACTTACATGATATAGATGAAGATAAAGCTGAAAATAAATTTGAAGATCAATCTTAAGGTAGTGCAATTTGTTTATTTAAGGAGAGAGAGAGAGAGAGAGAGAGAGAGAGAGAATTGTTGTCATTGGTGATTTTTTCTTGGGTGATTAGGGTTTTGTGATTTCATATTGAAGTTGCGGTCAGAGAGTAGAGAGCATATGCATAGTACATAATACAAAGAATTGAAGAGGATATGATAGGCAACTGGTGCCATTCTACAGATCAACAATCTCATTGTTACTTGTATAGTCATAAAATGGAAGCACTTCCATTATAGACTAGTTTAGCCTTTCAAGTAAGTGGTTTGGGGTCATGTCAAGCACCTTGAGTGGGTCTCAGACTTGGATCTAGTTTTCTCCCCATTTTGCCCCATTTCCCACTTTTCTCTGGCCTATTTCTGACATCCTAAACTGCAAAACTGAGATTTTTGACCTCAGGGTCAAAATCAACCTTTCTGGGTCAAGGTTGACCTCAACCTTGACCTAGGTCAGAATTGACCTTTTTCTGGCCCAAGGGTCCAAATTTCAAGTTTATGGAGTTTCCAGATGTTGGGCTTCAGAAAAGTTTAATTCCCGCTTCCAGGTCGGCTGTTTCAGTTTTTGAAGCAATGATTCTTAAATTATATTTAATATAGTTCCTATTCTAGGGGTATAGGTCTAATGGGAATTTAATTCTCCTATGTAGGCCTCTCTAGAAGATTGTGCCCTAGATTTGTATATAAGGAAGCCTTCTCCTCTCATTTTCTTTAAGACTTGAAGACTTGAAGAAGTGAAAATCTAAGAGTGAAGAAGAAATATTTGAAGCAAGACAAATATCTATTGAAGAATTAATCCACTCTCAAGCATCTAAGAATTCAAGCATCATCAAGCACTCAATTCATCAAGAATATCCATTGGTATCCATTGAAGAATTCAAGCTCTGTGGAGCCCTCTTGTTGAAGATTTCTCCATCCACATCCATTCAAACTTCTTCCTATTCCAAGATCCATTCAAGATTGGTGTTGACGATCTACAAAAAATTGATTTGAGACATCCTACATCGTACATTCTACATTATACATCCATTTGGAACATCCATAATTGTGGATCCAAGGATTCGAATCCGCCACAAGGGTTTCTATACAAGCAAGGTGAATTCATTTATTTACTTTGTTTACTTATGCAATTTCAATTATATTATAAGGTTAATTCCAAAACTGGGGTTTGACCAAGGAAAACCCCTTCCCCCCAAAAAACAAATCCATTTTTCTTGTAGGTACAAGTTTGAAGCAATAAATTAAACTGTAGATCTGGATACCCTTTTTGGCAAACTACCAGGAATCAAAAATAGATTTTCTATCGAAGATTTTAGAGGTTGATTCTGCCCTAGGTCGGAATCAAAAATTCTGGGTCAATGGTGACATTGACTTGAGGGTCAAAATTGGAACTAAAACAGAGCAGAAAATTATTTCTAGGTTTTTTAGATCTTGCAGTTTTGGTTCAAGAACGCAGAAATCAACAGTTTCTAAGACTGTATGACATGGTTTTCAGTAGGTTATATTTCAGAGGTATGTATTTTATTCCATTTTCCTTTACAAACATTTCCAGATTTATAGCCCTTATCAAATACAATTTAATGTAAGGTGGATAGTATGTGCATAGGGTCACTTTTATGAGAAAATCTCCATTGTTCTAAACCCTATCCATATTTTCCATATTACATTTTGGTGAATCCACGATAGACAACTCTTTCTTTTTGGTGCTGGATTTTCATTTTATGTTAGGTCTTACATGCATATAAAAATAGATTTATTTTATGCTCTTGCATTTATATGTCAAAAAGAAAAATCACAAATTTCTTTAAAAATACAAAAACATTTACATTTTTCATGCTTGTAATGTTACTTTGTGTTCAACATGTATGATTTTTGTTTTGAATAATTTGATGAGGATTTTTTTGTGAAAGAGGATAGATCCCCTAATCAGGTACATGTAAGTGATGATTAAATTTGTTCCAATAAGATCTCCATGGATCCTATTCCTATTTCATCCTCCTCTACAACCTCTCCAATTGACCTTTACCATAGGGTGTGTGCATGGTTACCTTCTTGTTCCACTATTTACAATATTGATACACCTAGAAAGAATTCATTTAGTGCATGTGATGTTTCTTTGTCCTCTCTTGTATTACCTTGTAAGGATATATTAGAGATGGAAGATGAATTTAATCTTTCTCTTAATGGAGATGAGTTGAGGATTGATGTTAATTCTTCTACTAATATATGTCTTTTCTATGAGCCTACTTTAGAATATAATTTACCTTCTTTCCCCTTTAGGGATCAAGCCTTAGTGATTTATGACACTCCTACAAGGTGCTTTATTGATAGGGATGATAATCCTCCTATTTGGGATGAACCTTTGGATTTGGATGTTGATTTCTCTCTTCCTCATGAAGCCATTGTGGATGATTCTACTTTTTGGGATGAACCCTTGGATAAAGACATTAATTTCTCCCCTCCTCATGAAGATGCCTTGATACAAGAGGGTGATTTATTAATGGATGACATATTCATACACGATGGTGACTCTTTTTCAAAAACACACTCCCCTTATAAAAATATTTTAGAGAAAGAAGAAAATGTTATAGATGCTTTACCTCCATTTGGGATTCCTTCTTTTGAATCTATTCATAGTGTTGAGGCATCTAACATGGTTTATCCAAAACCCTCATTGACTATTAAAGGTTGTCCTCGCATTACTATCAAGGGTAAACCTAGAGATCCTTTGGATTTATTTGATAACATGGATTCCATTTCACATGCTTATCTTACAAGAAATAACCCTCAACCTAATTTGGTGGTTCCTACTTCCTTAACACCTTCTTAATCCATTCTTCCTCCTCCACCACATCTTCCTAGCAAGGAGTATGATTTGATAAACCAATTGCACAATACCCCTTCCAAGATTTCTTTATGGGAGCTTCTTCAAAATTCACCTACCTACCATGAAGCCTTGAAAAAAACTCTAGAAACTCTTTCCACTCCACCTCCTAATCAAGAGAACATCAATGCCTTCTTATAGTGCATGCATGCTACCCCGGGTCCTTTTGACATTGTATTTACTCAAAAGGATTTACCTTTTAAAGAAGTTCATAATCAATATGATGCTCTTATGGTTGCTGTTACTATCAATAAGAGTATAATTCATAGGACCTTGATTGATAATGGATCTGGGCTTAACATTTGTAGCATGGAGATGCTCAAATTGATTAAATCTGATCTTTCAACTATTCAACCTAACAATGCTCCTATACGTGGATTTAATAATATTGATAAGAACACTTTGGGCATCATTACCTTACCTATCAAAGTAGGACTGATCATCCTAAATAATCCTTTTCATTCTATTCTTGGACCTCTTAATTATAACCTCCTTTTTGGTAGACCTTTATTGCATGAGATGCATGTTATTCCTTCCACCCTTCATCATAAATTCAAGTTTATTCACAACAACATGGTGTATACACTTCATGCAGATGATGGACCAAATCCTTGTTTGAATATTCAAACCCACAATACTCCTATTCCTAATAGTAATCCTTCTTACTCTAATGCTCTTCCTGAAGATTATTGGGGAACCTTTCTTTTTAATCCCACCTTTATTGGAGAGTATAAATTTTCTAATCTTGATTTTATGAAGCAACAAAAAGAGTTTGAACAACAAGCTTTTTCTTCTACTTCTCATTCCCTTCGTAATAAATTTTTCACTGCTTCTACCCACTATGAATCTCTCAAACATACTAATAATGACATACTGACTACTAAAGTTCCATTGACTCCTTCTGATATAGCTTCTTGTTATGGTCCTGGTTATCATTTACTAGTTAAACAAAGATTCCATGATCAAGGATGTGGTAAGCATAAACTCAAAATTCAAATGCCCTTACAGAATGGGGGGCATGAGAATTCTTATGGATTGGGATTTAATTCTAAAAAACACATCAATGTTACCAACATCTCAAATAACACTTCAAAACATGATGACCCTATGAAGGAATTTGATCAAGAAATTATTTTGCCTAAACTCCTTCATGCTAAGATGATTACTAGACCTAAACACAAAATAAACATAGTCCGCACTTGAAGACTCTTCCTTTTTGTTTGTATCATAGATTTCATGATCACTCTACTAACGAATTTCAAGCTTCACATTATAATATTATGCAGCTCATTGATGATAAAGTTATTTATATATCACGTGGCAATGAGTTGTATTTCAATCTTGTTTTCTCTAAATAACATTTATGTTCTTATTATGGAGCTCCACATTATGTAAGAAATGTTAGCCTAATAATTGGGGGATCATTGTCTTGAATAGTGTTGTGAGAAATATAATAGGTCCCCTTTCATCCTTGTTCCTATGCTTGGGGGGAAAGGATGCCATCTCCTTCTTTTTTTGTCTTTCCAGGATCCACTTTTCCCTTGATTAAGTAGTATCTATCTATTATGTGATATCCAATCATACATGAAAATTTTGGTTTGCATTAAGGATCTATGTCCTTGATTATAACCTATTTCATTGTTTCAAATTGGGTTTCCATGGTTGATAAATCTCTCACCTTGGAAACTAAATAGTGTGTTATCCCTCACAAGGGTTACTTTTTCACTTCTTGCATGATATCTCTTTGCATTCGTCCATTCCATGGCCTCATAGGAGTTGTGACCTTTTTGGCTTGGACTAGGTGTTGTCTATGGATATTGTCTTTATGTTGTTGAAGAAGGCTTTATCCTTGTTCTTTTATTTCCTTAACATGTCAAAATAGTATGTATTTTTCCACCTTAAGGAGGGGGGCATATATACGGCCTCCCTCGTTCTATATTATGCATTTTTGTTTTAACATTTTGTTTTGCAACATGCTAAATCCTCAAAAGGTAACACACATAAGTAGATAAATCCTAAAGAGATACACATTCAATTACAATTCAATTTTCTAAATCCTCGAAAGGTAACGTGCATAAGTTGCTAAATCCTGAAGAGATACACATTTTACAAATGTATTCCATGGTGATATAAGGATATGGATTCATGGGTACTTCATAAAATCCATTAGAAGACACACTACATACATGCACAAAGCCACCAGAAGGTGCACAACTTTATGGGGTGACTATCAAGTTCTTGCTCAATGGGCCATCCTGTCCTTTTTGCGGTTCACAGTTGAGATACATACATCTTACTGGGTGAGATAACCACTCCTCTCTCTCTCTTTCTCTTTGACTGGTGATGTCTCTCTTATTGTGATCTTAGGGTTGATAAATAATTAAGTCCCTAGGGGCTTGATGATTCCTTTTTCCCTTTTGATTTCAATAAGATTATATTTTCTTCATGATCTCCTTTACCAAGAGTTTGCATCGAGTCCATACTCTTGCTAAAGTGGGGGCTAAATGTATAGTTGGAAAATGTAAGCACTTCCATTATAGACTAGTTTATCCTTCTGAGTAAGTGGTTTGGGGTCATTTCAAGTGCCTTTAATGGGTCTCTAACTTGGATATGGATTTCTCCCCTGTTCTGCCCCATTTCCCACTTTTCTCCAGCCTATTTCTGACATTCTAAATTGCAAAACTAAGATTTTTGACCTCAGGGTCAAAATTGACCTTTCTGGGTCAAGGTCAACCTCAACCTTGACCTAGGTCAAGGTAGACCTCAACCTTGACCTAGGTCAGAATCAACCTTTTTCTGGCCCAAGGGTAGAGATTTCAAGTTTTCAAAGTTTCTGGATGTTGGGCTTCAGAAAACTTTAATTCCTGCTTCTAGGTCGGTTGTTTCGGTCTTTGAAGGAATGATTCTTAAATTATATTTAATATAGGTCCTCTTCTAGGGGTATAGGTCTAATGGGAATTTAATTCTCCTATGTAGGCCTCTCTAGAATATTGTGCCCTATATCACTTCTAACATGGTGAATCCTCAAAAAGGGTATTTGTAGCTCCTAATAGGGAAAACTCATTACTATAGTTATTGGGCTTGCATGTGTCATCCCCACTGTGGTTTTGGGCCTAGATTTCACCCGAAGCCCTATATCAAGGTCTTCTATCAAGGTTTTCAATTGTGGTCACCCTATATCAAATTTGAATCCTAAAATGATGGATTTACTATAAAAGGACCTCCTTTCTCATTTTTCATAAGTCAATCAACTGCAAGCATTTTGGAAATCAAGTTATCAAGATTTCAAGCAAGAAAGAGAAATTGAGGATTTGGATTCAAGATTTGAAGGCAAGAATCCAATTCAAGATCTTCAAGTCTCTGTTTCTTCAAGATCCATAATATAAAAGGAAATCTTCTCCAATTTATGCAAGTTACTCTCCCATGATGGCCAAGTAGAGGAATTCTCAATCAAGCAAGAAGATCTCTCTCTCTCTCTCTCTCTCTCTCTCTCTTCATGTGGTTATCAAGCATATCTAAATTCTAGATCTTGGAGTGGAAATCATAGATCTATGCATTTGCGAGGGCATCCTTGATCCTAAATCATATTCCAAGGTCAACTTTTTGGATTTCAAGAACATTCAAGAATCTTTATGGATTTGAGTGATTTCTACATCTGTTCATGAGGGATTATGCAAGGTAAATCAACAATTTTCCTTTTCCATTATTTCCTTCATGAAATTTCTATCATATTTCAAGGTTGATTCCTAAACAGGGGTTTTACCAATGTAAACCCTTTTTTCCAACCTATTTTCCTATTTTTCTTTGTGCAAGGATAAGTTACAGAGTTTTCATATCTTTTCTGGACAGTACAGTAACAGTTGAAGATTTTGTGAAAATTTCATCTAAAAGTACTAGGTGTTGGCATATCTAATGTAGTGAAGGTACGTGAGTTTTGGAGATGTAATGATTAGATTTCATTATAGGATAACCAGATTGGAGTTTTGGTTCTGTGTATTATGTACTCTGTATATGCTATCCGCTCTCTAATCGCAACTTTAATACGAAATCAAAAAACCCTATCACCAAAACAAACTTCACCAAAAACTCTCTCTCTCTCTCTCTCTATCTCTCTCTCTCCATTTCCTTAAATAAACATCTTTCACTTCCTTAAGACTGATCTTAAAATTGCTTTTTAGCTTTATCTTCATTTGTATCATGTAAGTGTTCTTTCAATGTAGAAACCTCCTGCTCTGATCTGAATAGTTGCTCCAACTTTTCTGTTAGGGTTTCATATTTAACCTTAAGGGCATCTTCAATAATTTTATTGGCACTATCAGCGAATCTCCTTCTTTCAATTTCTTCAACCATCCAATCTCCTTCTTTCAATTTCTTCAACCATCCTGATAGATTGAATTTCAAGTTCTCTTTTCATATTTTCTACTTCACTTCCGAGTCCACTATTTCTATCCATCAAATCTACAAGTGCTTCCTTAGACTCTTTAGATAAACTGCATTCAGATAGATGTTCAATGTAGTCTTGACTTTGACTCAATTTCTCAGCAATCTCTCTTCTTCTCTTGATCTTTAGGTGCAATTTTGATTTGGTTATAGCCAGAGAAGCCATACATAATAGAGTAAATATCATATCTTGTTGTCAAGTCCATGATAATATCAATGTTAGGCAGGACAAAATAATCCTTGGGACATGCCTTGTTTAAATATCTGAATAGGGTGCACACACAGATTGATTTAACTGGTACTATGTTGGATATCCATCCTACATAATCAATAGCCTGATTAAATCCTTTTTTAAGTAACTTTTCCAATTAAGTCTTGAAAAGTAGTGCCACATGGGGATGCAACTTGTAAAATTTTTGTTTGACCAAATTTACTCCAGGTGCAATAGAAAGGTGATGCATAATGAGGTCAGGATCCTATCCTGGCTTATTAGAATAGTTCCATGTGAAGTTGATCTTTTTCTCTTTGAAGAAATTAGTGAATTTTCAATTCCTCTTCTAACAATGATTGAGCTACATGCACAATATGTGCAGTTTCCTTTGTTCGAATGTTCACTGGATGTGTTAGTTCAATTAGCACTGATGATCTTTCTTGTACATGGATCAAAAGCATATCAAGTTTCCCATCCTTTGGTGCCTCTAAGAGGTTTTACCATAGGATACATCATTTATTTTTACTATTTTTGGATCTGACACTGTCACCAAGTGGGTTTTTAACCATTAGACCTCTTTTTCTTTTTAGAAATAGATACTTGATATCCCCTCTGCTATGTTCACACTCATTATAATGGTGGAAGAAGGGATGAGTTCAATAGCATTCAAGTAGAAGGATAAGGCATAGTCACTTGAGAAGGATAGCATATTCATGGGTTTAGTGGAGTTCCATTAAGTAAGCTCAGAATGTACCAAGGATAGAGGTTTGATAGTTTATAGAGATAACATCATGTTATCATTATCATTCATGAACGTCGACATAAAATCTATGATGTTATCCTTCAAAGAGTTATCTAGACCAAAAAGAATCCTAATGTTTCTAGTAGAGTCATTTCTAGTATATTAAAAACCTACCCTGTTTGACCTAACACTATAATTTCAACCTTCACCTCATTCAACCATTCGATCAAGGGAAACTTGTAGAGGTACTATCTCAATTTGTGATACTAATTTGGCTCTTGTGCTTGTATTGGTTCTAAGGTTCTACCAATTGTTTGGAGAATGATTTATTCTTTGATCAACACTTGAGTTTTATTCTTGTTCACTTTGAGCATCAAAGATTTCTCCTTGGGCATTTTGGGTATTAGATATTTCTACTTGAGCATTAGAATTGTCTCCCCTTTCATAGACAGGTTCATACTTGTGGATAACATTAACTTCAATATCCATTATAACATCATAAAATTCATCCCACTCATACTCATGTGAGTCTGTTTGGATATAATCAGACCTACCCAAATATTGTGCTATAGTCATGGGGTTTTGTGATTTCATATTGAAGTTGCGATAAGAGAGTAGAGAACATATACAAAGTATAGAATACAAAGAACTGAAAAGGATCTGATAGGTAATCAGTGCCATTCTACAGATCAAGAATATTTTTGTTACCTATTGTTGGAAAACTTGTGAGTGAGAGGGGGGGGGGTGAATCAACACAAATAGGTATTGACCTAATTCAACCACCAATCTGATTAACTACACTAGGAACTTCTTCAAATGCTAAGAGAAGAGAGCTTGCTGAGAAGTTGAGTGAATGTCAAGACTACATTGAACATCTGTCTAAAGGCAGTTTATCTAATCATCATCTCCAATCATGAAGAAACATCACTAGATCATGACTGAATCAATTGATTCCACCACAACTAAATCTCATGGAGTTTGAAGTGTAGAAGGTTCATTATCCTTGTTATTGTTGGGATTTTCTTATCCTTGTTTGTGGATGAAGTAGTGATTGATTTCATTGTGTTACTTGACAGTCATACCATAAACCAGTGATCTTTTATAATTAAGGGTATCAAGACAAAACACCAACACAACATATGATCAACACTCTTAACCTTCAAATTCATCAATTATTTACTAAACTTTTAAGTTCGCCACCTTGATCAAACCGTGAATTAGAATTTCAAAACATCCCGCTCAAATACAACATGCCACATAAAACACTTAAATGCATAAAACATTTTTCCAAGACAATGTTGGTGAATACAACGATTTAAATAGAATGTTGTGTCTAAGAGTCAAACACATTTTGACCAAACACAATCTTCCTCAAGAATATTCTCCACACACTAGCATCAAGAAATGTGATGCTAGATCATCACCTCCAATCATGAAGACACATCACTAGATTGTGATTGACTCAATCGATTCCACCACAACCTTAACATTGATCAATGATCAAAGATTTATCACCTATCACTCAAGAACACAAATAATGTAGCATGTTGACAAATCTGTCTCTACTCACCGATCACCTATCCTGCACATCATTCACTCAAATTAGTTGTGGTCACAACTGTAGCATCTTAACATAGTTGTCCACCATATCCTGTGACCATGCCACAAGATAAAACATATATTTCAAAAGACATTCAAATCATCTATCACTTGTCATTAACTATTCTAATAATTGCACTCTTATACTTCAACTGATCACAACTTCCTCATATGATCACTTCAGTAGTAGCCATCATACATTAGATGTCTAGATATACACCCAAGTCTCCCTTAAATATAACAACCATTGAAACTCACCACAATCCTTCATTCATCATTACTATGCTTGGCAACATACCAAGAACACAAAGTCAATAATTTACATCAATAACAAAATAATATCTGATTATCTTGAAATGAAATCTAATCATTACATCTCAAAAAATCACGTACCATCACTGCATCAAATATGCCAACACCCAACACTTTAAGATGAATATTTTATAGAATCTGCAATTGTTATTGTACTGCCCATAAAAGATCTGACAACTTCATAACCTATCCTTGCACAAAGAAAATAGGGAAATAGGATGGGAAAAGGGGTTTGCATAGGTAAAACCCCTATTTAGGAATCAACCTTGAAATATGATAGAAATTTCATAAAGGAAATAATGGAAAAGACAAATTGTTGATTTACCTTGCATAATCCCTCATGAACAGATGTAGAAATCACTCAAATCCATGAAGATGCTTGAATGTTATTGAAATCCAAAGAATTAACCTTGGAATATGATGTAGGATCAAGATTCCCTCACAAATATATATATGTATGATTTCCACTCCAATGTCTAGAATGTAGATATGCTTGATAACCACATGCAAAGGAGAGAGAGAAGGATGGATGAATCTTCTTGATTGATTGATAATTCCTCTACTCGGCCATCATGGGAGAGAAAATTGCAAAAATTAGAGAAGATTACCTTTTATTTGATGGATCTTAAAGAAACAGAGACTTAAAGATCTTGAATTGGATGCTTGCCTTCAAATCTTGAATCCAAATCCTCAATTGCTCTTGCTTTCTTGAAATCTTGATAACTTGATTGCCAAAATTATTGCACTTGATCTAATTATGAAAAATGAGGAGAAGGGATGTCCTTTTATAGTAAATCCACCATTACAAGATTCAAAATTGATATAGGCCGTCCACAATTGAAAACCTCGAAAGAAGACCTTGATATATGGCTTTGGGTGAAATATGGGTCCAAAACCCTAGGGAAAGATCACCATTGATGATGTGTCCCAGGAAAATAGGCTAAAATTTCACTAGGATATCAACGACCATGAATAGGTGTAGGAAAAGAAGAATCTGTTAGGAATAATAGTCCATTAACACAACTAAGAGGAGGGTGAATCAGTTGTGAGAAAAATTATTAAACATTAAATATTACAAACCAAAACTTTAATCCAAATGATAACATAGTAAATGCAACACCCTAAGACAATCCTTTGTTGCCGAGGAAACCCTATTAAAGGTAAAACCCCAGTGGGAATCAACACCCACAAATAGTGTACTGAGAGTATAGTACCCTGCTAAAAGATTTAGCCCTGTTAGGAGCTTATTAATGCATTACAATACATAATCCCCATTAAAGGACATACCCTGTTAGGAGTCAAGAGTAATAGTAGGCTCACTGCCCATGCACACTACCTAAAGAAGGTTAAATCCACCTTCAAGACTTACTGTTTGAAATACAAGTGTATATGAAATATACAATCCAATGAACTGTCTGATAGCAAATGTCTTTTCTTGATTAGTTCCAATGAAGTCTCTTAATCACATCCTCTACTCTAGATCCAATAGATTTTGCACAAACAAGCTCACATCCTCCACACTTCACTATTTTTCACCACTCTCATAAAAGAAAACAATTTTCTTTTATACAAATTTACAATAAGCAATTAGGTCGGCCAATAAAGACTTTCCCAATGCATAAATAATTACTTAACCCCTTGGTAAGATACATACAATACCTATAACAAGTGAACATCAATTATAATCCAAGATCTGTAATCCACGCTCGTACTCCATAATACATGCTCCATCTATGAAGTCAGCCCCAGATAGGTCTCCTCCAGAACATACACCAAAACTGACATCACCAAGAGTCATATAACCCAAGAATAATAAAAAAACATTCCTCAAAAGGTATTTTTACAATTCCTAAGATTGCATAACATGAATCCATATCGTACACAAGTTATCCTCAAAATCTAGAGACTAACTCTATGAAATATCATTGTCTCATTCCAGTACCTAGTCTTCATTAACACATCTGTAACTCACTTAATCTAAAATATTAAGCCACACAAAATTAGACATAAGATCACAACACAACCCTGTACACATCACCATCTTCTCTCATTATGAATCAACCGTACAATACCCGTACACTTTTGTTAGTCATCTAAGAAACAATAATAACCAGTATGTCCTGCCACCATAGAAACATATGTTGACATCGGTGACAAAACATGAATGCCAAAAACAACATTAGAAACCAATTCAAACAATCTCCCCCTTTGGAATTGATGGAAATATATGGATAAATTCATCAAACCAAAAGTACTCAATCTGAATATAATCATCTCAATATCCTCAACAGAGCTCTCCCTAAAATAGTAGGGATTTTCACATAGAATCTATCCCCCTTTGACAACAATGGAAAAGGGTGCCATAACTCTACTTTTGATAATCTTTCCTCTGCAAGGTGTAGCTTTTAAAATATTTATGCCTACAACAACCAGGTGCAAAATCACCCAAATGTGTTCGATAATGTTCTTGCGATCACTCTCCTTGATGAGTAGATCCATACATAAAATCTAGAAAATGATATAGCTCTAAAAGCCACTAGACTGATGCATTCCTGCATCAATTTAGTTCTCACAAGGAGGGGATCTCACCCCAAGTATATCTTTGAGATACTCAAAGAGATCCATTGGTAAAGGTTTTGTAAATATATTTGCTATCTATTCCTTTGTGCTGATATACTCCAATCTAATCTCCTTCTCTGCAACCTTGTCTCTCAAGAAATGATACTTAATGGAAATATGTTTAGTCTTTGAATGCATAACTAGATTTTTTGACATATTCACTATGCTAGTGTTACCATAATGGATAACCACTGGCTCATCAAAAGTTATCCTAATGTCCTTCAACATTTTCTTCATCCAAACAATCTGTGTGCAATTTATAGCAACAAAAACATACTCTGATTCAACAGTAGAATGACCTATACAGTCCTACTTTTTACTTAACCAAGAAACCAATATTTTCCCAAGAAATAATGTACCAGCACTTGTACTCTTTATATAATCAGTATTTCCTGCCCAACCAGAATGAGTATAAGCATGCAAAACAAAATCATCAAATTGTTTATCCCACATGCCATAATCCAGTGTTCCTTTCAGATATCTAAATATTTTTTTTACAACAACAAGGTGTGTCTCTTTAGGATCTACTTGATATCTTGCCACAATTCCAACTACATTAGCAATATCTAGTCTATTGTGAGTCATATATTGTAAGCCTCCAATCATACATCTGTACTTTGTCTAAACACACTCTAGGATTTTTTAGTAGTAGTAATATTGTGACAAGTAACCATAGATGTTCCAACAGGTTTACAATCTTCCATTCCAAAAAATTTTGACATTTCTTTAAGATACTTGGTCTGAGAAATAAAAATACCATTCTTGTTCTAAATAATTTGGATTCCAAGGAAAAATTTCATCTCACTAATCATTGACATCTCAAATTCATTTTCCATTTCCTTAGAGAAATTTTTACTGATTACATCATTTCCTCCAAAAATGATATCATCAACAAAAACTTCAACTATTAGCACTTTCAATCATCTTCCTTAATATTAGATTGAAATATTTATAAGCTTTTCTCTTAGTGGAATAACCAAGGAAGATTCCTTCATCACTTCTAGCATCAAAATTTCTTATCTCATCGTCTCTTTTGATATAGCATTTAATATCAAATATTCTAAAATATTTCACAGTAGGAGCATGATTAAGCCATAATTCATAAGGAGTCTTACGTGTACCTTCTCTGATCTAAATTCTGTTCAAAGTATAAACAACAGTACCAATAGCTTCTCTCCAATGAACATGCGATACATTTCCTTCCAGCAACATGGTTCTTGCAACATCTAATATTGTTATATTTCTTCGCTCTGCTATCCCATTCTGTTGTGGTATCCTAGGAGAAGGTGTTTTTTTGTATATTCCATGCTCTTTGCAGTAGGTTTTGAAGAATTATGAAGTAAACCCTCTACCTCTATCTGATCTCAAACATTATATCTTTAAACTTGATTCATTCTCAACTTTTTCTTTGAATATCTTGATATTGTCTGAAGCCTCAGATTTCTCTCTCAGATATGTAACCCACATCATCCTAGAGAAGTCATCAACAAAAAATATAAAATATCTTTCACCATAGTAAGATCTCATTCTTGTAGGACCACACGGTTATGTATGCACCAGATCCAACTTCCCTTTCACTGAGTAATATTTTCTTTTAAATCTACTTCTAGTCTGTTTCCCCATTACACATTCTCTACACATGGTGTTAGATAGTTTCACAATCTTTGGCAGGTCTCTAACAACATTAGTCATGCTTTCCTTCACAATATTATCAAAGTTCACTTGAAACAATCTTCTATGCCATGATAAACTGTCATCAACCTTCATAATAAAATAGGAAGTCTCAGATGTATTCAATTCAAATACATTACCTTTTGACTTAGTATCATATGCGATCGATTCTCCTTACTTACTTCTGATATAAAATTTCCCATCAATGAATTTCAATTGATAACCTTTGTCCGCCAACTATCCAACACTCAACAAATTATTCTTAAGTCCATCGACAAGTAACACATTGTCAGTATTAGTCTTTCCATCCAAAGAAATAGATTCAACTCCAATGATAAGATTAGGAGTGTTGTCACCAAATCTCACAACATCACCATCATACTTGGTTAGCTTAACAAATTTATTTCTATCTCCAGTCATATGGTGTGAACAACCACTATCTATGACCCATTCATATTTCTTTTCAATATGTGACACTAAGGCTCTCTCTTCATGTGTTGATGTTTATAGCTTCGATCAGATAAAATGATCTTAATGTTATGAGGAAATAAATAAATAATATATTAATATATGATAATGAACAATTATATTAATATATATATTGAATTGACAATATTGTTA
>MU227396.1:157719-181031 GCA_018584345.1 Thuja plicata | reverse complement strand
ACCCTTAATCATTAGTTTGTAAATTATCTTATCTAACTGTTCATCTTTCTTTATGTATATGCAATCATATCATAAATTCTTTAGTATGTAACCATAACATAAACATTCATGAAAATAGATAACACATTTGATATCGTAGAAAACTCTTATTAGGAGGTAAAAATTGTAGTGGGGATTATCACCCACAAGACTTCACTATCTACAAATAAGAAGGGGACGGTTAAGGCTTACAATTGGTCACTTCTGATGACCTACCCTATTAGGAGTATTATAGTGGAGACCTATTAAAATCTACTTTGTTTGAAGGTTTAGCAACACTGTTAAGAGACTTGGAAAGAATGGTTAAGTTCACCTTCTACAAAAGGATTTTAGATGTGATGCACTTGTTAGAATGCAACTACATAAGTCTTTTATTTGATGATAAATGCAATCTTTAATTGCTGATAACAGATCATATAAAGCTTCATACATATTAGTAATCATCCTTCCATGATTGAATAATACCTTTATCTGCTTATCGGTAGCCTCTGTGTGTTCTTGATAACTGATGTATTATGTTTTTGACCTTTGCATGAATTCTACCTTCTACTCCTTAGATGCTCTTGGTGGCTATCAACAACAATGAATTCATGTACTCACAATTGAGTTTGAACATCTATTTATACTAAATTAGGCTCAATTCTTGAATCATGCATCACAAGTTAACTCTAGATCCAAGGTTTAAAATTTAACCTTGATCTTTAGTTAGATATGTTTTAGATCCGTTAGGATGCATTAAAACATTTACATAAAGCTTGCTTGACCCTCAAGTTATGATTTAAAAAAAATAAAAACTCTATAAATAGAATTACATTGCTTTATTCGTCGTGTAAAAATCAGATCCATAATTTGCGGGTTCTTTAACTGACTGTCGGTTCTGACGGTCGGTGTTCTTGGTCATCAGTGTTCCTTTCTTGAACTTGTCGTCGGGTATGCCTTTTCTGTTCCTATTAGGTTATTTCTCAAAAACTATGTCGTCGGTGATGCTTGTGGTCGCCAGTGATGCTTGTCAATTCCATACTTAGCATTTTTCTTGTGACCTTTGTATTCTGTCGGGTATGCTTGTTGCTCATCGGTAATGCTTGTAATCTGTCAGTGAAGCTTGTAGTCTGGCGGTAATGCTTTAGTCTGCTGGTGATCTCTGTCAATGTTTTTTACTAAGTGTACTAATGGCAAACTAATGTCATCAGCTTAGTTGGATGAAAGCAATTGTGGATGTTTTCTTGTTTAAATCAAGTATACTAGGCCACTAGCCTCCTTTCTGATTGTGAGGAAGCCTTATGTGGTAAGCTAGTCATTGTACTTAAGTTCACTTGACATTGGATCCTTGGTTTGTACTTCCAAGTTGGATTAAGGAGAAGGTAATGATATGAAAACCATTTGAGATCCTTATAATCTTGCACTAGGTGAAGTTAAGGTTGCTGATAATATTTCACTTGCTAGAGTCCCAGTCATCCATGATTCCTTGCATTCTTAGTAGAAGTAGAAGTTAAGATTAAATATAAGTTGAAGTTGAAGAGTTGAAAAAGGCCAAAACTATATTTTCATTGCACATTGTGAAGCAAAATCTTTAGAAGTGAACTTAAGTTGATATCCATTGAATGAATAGCCTAAGTCCCCCTAAGTGATTACCAAAAAATCACATTATTTCATTGAGCGAGTATCCACAGTTAAAGGAACCTTGAATTCATCTCATGATCTTATGTTGCAAGTTTAGAATGAGAGATGACCTTATATCAAGAGAGGATTGATTATTTGTTATTTCATCTTGGAATACTAAGTGTTTGATTTTGCATGTTGTAGTGGAACAAAACTCACATCAAGATAAATTGGTGCTAGAAGAAGGGCTGAATTAAAATTCATTCTTGGAAAATCATAGTGTTGATGGTATGTGAACCCTCCATCATCACGCCGACAAAAATTGGCACTATAAGGAGGGATGAATTAAAATTCATTATTGGAAATTTACAGAATTGATGGTACGTGAACCCTCCATCATCGTGTCAACAGAAATTGGCCCTAGAAGGAGGGCTGAATTAAAATTCATTATTGGAAAATCACAGTGTTGATAGTATGTGAATTTCATTTGTGGAATTGTCAACAAGAGTGATCTTTCAAGTTATATTTGAGATAGAAGATCTCTTCACAAGTGAAAATAAAAAAAAAAGTGAAAAACTTGAAAAATTCAAAAAGGTGAAAATGAAAAATCCAAAAGGAAAGGTTTCTCAATGGATAGATAGGTTGATGTTCTCCTAATTTGGCTTGATTTGAATAAATGATTTCATCCACTTGCATTATCTTAGCTTGTAGCATCAGGGCAGTGTTGGATACATGGTACACCAAATCATGAGGAGATGCATTGTTTGACTTTCCTATTTAAGGTGGATTTGGCATTAAGAGGAAGAATTTATGTTTTAAATGTGTATGAATCTGCAATGCTTTTCAGTTTAGAATTGGATTTCCTTGAGCTCAAAGAGGATATTAATAGGAAACCAAGAAGTGGATATGGAGGAAGTACTTGGTGCAGTTTGCATAGCCTCTCACATTTATAATCTACTTGCCAATTATGTCAAGACACCATGGACTTAATCAAGTTTCAAATGGGTTGGTATGAGGAAGTATCAGGAGGTGGTAAGGATTTATTTCATCTTTCAATCTAGACACCAAAGAATGAAGATGACACCTATCACTCAAGATGGACACCAAAGAATGAAAAGGACACCTATCGCTCAAGATGGACACCAAAGGATGAAGAGGAATATGAGTTGCATCATGAAAGCATGGTTGAGATTAATGATCAAGATGATGAAGTGAAGGATAAAATTTCATGCATTACTCCACAAGAGGAAGAATTTGATAAGAAAATCAGAGAGGCAATAGAATTCATCCTAGGAAGAGAAAGGATAGTAGGAAAATATCAACATGGGGAAGCACTTAAAGAACTGAAAATGGATTATCACAAGGTGGTAGAAGAGGAATTATTTGGTAAGATTTCATGCATAATAGAAGAGATGGTCCTTGAGGATAGGCTGCAGGAAGTTTTAAATATCCTTGAAGAGGAAGATGGTCAAGTGGACGAGTTGAACAAGGAATTAGAATGTATCGCAAATGAGTCCAAGTATGAGGAAGAATTTGATAGAGAATTCCAAGACATCATTACCACCCTATTATTTGGGGGGATGCTAATAGATCCTGAGAAATAAATATGAAAGGAGTCATTTCCCAAGGCATCTCAATACAGATAAGTTATTACAAGTGGCATGATTCATCATCAACTTAGGCCTCCAGAGATTCTACCAATTGAGATTGAATTTGATGAGCTCATCAAGATATTTGAGGATACCATGTGTAATGAGCTCCTACATGAAGAATTACAAGATGTTTCTAAAGAAAAATCAATGGAAAATTACATGTTAGATGATGAATGTCCATTTGGTGAGAATATGCAAGATTCATTTAGAGATGAGAAAGTTTCTCCCATGAAAGAAGAAAATAAAGAATAGTTTGGGTTGATGCTATAGTTGGACATTGTGTTTGAGAAACTTGAAGAGACATTTGATGAGCAGATTGTCACTAAATCTTTAATTTTTGAGGATGTACTTTGCAATACCACAAGGATGTGTGGTTCATATGTTATAAGGAAAATCCACCTAAAGCAGTATTCCAAGGCTTTGATTTCATGACTGATCCTACCTTGATCACTCACGAGTTTGATGCTGATGTTAGTAGGATGGTCCATAAAAAACTTTGACCTCCTGAAGTTGTGGATAATTTGCAGGTTCCATTTAAATTCGAAGCATGCCAGTTTGTTTCTTTCCTTGCTCTTAATGTTGAAAGTTATGAAAGTTTTTATTTTGATTATGGTGATGTAGGAAATAAAACCTATTTATGGATTGATCATGGACCTAATGAATTGCCTCAATTTTTGATCTTGCATGATAATTATCTTGAGTTTGAGTTTGAGGTGACTAAATTTTTTTTCAGAGTACATGGATAAGCCTGCGAGATTGAGAATGATCACCCAAGCCTTGTTGCTCTTGAATGTCCTAAGAAACCATGTTAGATCAAGTATATATATTGGTCTAGTTAGTATCATCTCTCTGCAGTCTTGTGCATAGATAGAGTAAGTTTGTCTTGGAACATTTGGTTCAAGAGGGTTAGAGTAGGTTTCCCTTTCTGTCTACTAGTTTAGTTGTCTCAGGAGCCAAGATAGTAATTTTCCTTGAGTCAGTTGACTTGAATTTTGTTTGAGGGTCTCAGAGGGTTGCTTTACTTTAGAAGGATAGTCTGTAGGTTTACCTTGAGTCATTTGACCCAAGTAATCTGCTTTAGTCTATGTACTTTCTTTGGTTAGTTTAGTTTAGAGGGATCCAACTTTGTGAGAAAGGCGATGACCATACACCACACTTTGGTGTTCTCCCAGTAGTTTTGTTTAGTTTATTTCTTGGGTATTTATTTATGGGGATCCCTTGAATTTGAGATTGGATTCCTAATAGCTTTATCCTATGAAAAGGATTTATCCTAAATTTGGACTGGGTCATGGTTGTGTTTTGAGTATCCGAGTCTTTCGATTACAACATTTTACTCACACTTAATTACTCTGAGTTCTTTGGTAGTTTCAAAGTGAAGTTGGATTTAGTGAAAATATGTACACCTACTCTAGTGCCACTATCAACTTCCAAACCCTCTGTGGGCTTCATTTCCTACAAGCCAAACAAGATATGGAAAGTGAAAAGAAATGAAATATCAAAAGAGAAAAATGAAAAATTGAAAATCAAAAGATGAAAATGAGAAAAGAAAAAGAAAAATTGCCTCAAGATGTGTAGACATCTCCACCGATGCCATAAAATAAATCACTAAAGGTAGAATTTTGTTTGTGGTTGACCATAACGATAACCTCATTGGGGATATGGACTCCTGGATGGCAGCGAGGCTCTATCTAGGAATCTTTTGGGGTAAGGATATTAATATAGCTAAGTTCAATATATCTAAGAGGTTTTCTAGGTTCTTGTTGAGTGGGGAATGAACGCACTTGCACACACGTGGGTAATCAAGGATGAAGGCTCTTAGCTCAATTCATGGTTTCTTCAATTTTGAGTGCATATCCTAGTTGTTGGATAGGTGAAAGTGGAATTGATCAAAGATTCTTGGTTCCAAACAAGTTTTATCCTTGAAATGTTCAGGAACATTTCTTTGGGTTGATGCTAGATGTTGTGAGGTTTTCACACCATCACCCCATTACAAATGGGGACCCCCTTTTTTGCAAGCGGTAGGGGTGGTAGTCTTTGGCAGTAGCTCTTTTTGAAGCCTCTAAGTGAGATTTGAAACTTGAGGATTTGAGGTCTGTCTTTCCTTCAAATGATGTTTTTTCAACACCATGGGTGGATTTGGATCATTTCACCAAGATTGAGAAATTTTGTTGTCTTCTACCCTTAGGGGCCTCTTCCTTGGCTTGAGGTTGGTATTTTCATGACGATCTAGATTTTGAATGATGATAGATCAACTTCAATTTTTTTTTTTCAAAATTGGAGATAATTGGCGATTTTTAGATTTTTGGATGTAAGGGATGGACATTTTGAACGTAAACAATAGCGATTTGCAAGATCAAAATTTTGGCTAAGTTTGGTAATTTTCTAAAGATGACAATTTTGCAGATCTAGATTAAGGATTTGGATTATTGCTTTGATTTTGTGATGATGGCTAAATCCTAGAAATTTTGAGGTTAAATGTGAAGATTGGATTTTCTATGTGGATAATTTTGGTCTCCCAACTTTGGTAATTTCAGCTAGTAGGCTCTTGCAAATTTTAATTTTTCATGAGCCCACTCATGCAAATTTCTAATTTCTGGCATGGTAGTTCATTCAAGTTGTAATGTCTGGTATAGTGGTTATGTCATTTTTTTGACATGATAGCTATGACATGATTTCAAGAGTTGAAATTTTAACTTGCAAATATTTCGTAAATTTGAGCTTCAAATGTGAGAAAATCGATCTTGGATGGAAATTTGGAATTAATTTTGGAAATTTTGTCTAAGTCTGGAATTTCTGGCGTGGTGATCGTGTCAACATTTCATTTTCAGCAAGATAGTCCTTACAAATCTCTATTTTCGTCGAGCTCACCCTTACACATTTTCATCAGCATGGCCAACTCACCTTTGATTTCTAGCAGACCTCTTATTGCAAGATTTTGATTTGGAAGTGAGGATTGGGTTAAATTTGGACATGGTGTGAGTGGTGAAAATTTTGGAAATATAAATTTTGGCTAAGGCAATTTAATTATTTTGGATCTTACAAGGGAAATTTGGAAATGAAATTGAAATTTGAAGTTGTATTCAAAATTTGGACAAAGAGTTTGGTGCAAAATTAATTTATGGCAGGCCACCTCTTACAAGTTTTGATTTCTGGCAAGGTGCTTGTAGAAATTTTTTGATTTTGGCATGGAGTTGAGGAATTATTTTGGCGAAATAAATTTTTCCCAAGGAATTTTGGATGATTTAATTTTGCAAGACAAATTTTGGAATTAAAAGAAAATTTTGGACTTAAAAATTTGAGAAATTAATTTGGGAAGGGTGGTTGTGTCAAATTTTTGTATCAACTACCTCATCCAAATTCATTTTAGGCATGCTATTTCTTACATATTTCAAATTTGGGAAGGGTGGTTTTGTCAAATTTTGTATCAACTACCTCACCCAAATTCATTTCTAGCAAGGTGGTTCTTACAGGCCCTATTTTTGAAAAGCTACCTCTTACAATTTTTGTTAAGGCAAGAAAGACAAGTTTCAATTTTGGAGTGGGACCTCTTGCAAATTTGGACTAAGCAATTTCAAGTTTTACCAAGGCAATCTTAGAAAATTTTGACACAATCTCTATGAAAAGATGACATTTCAACCACCTTGTTGGGCAAGCAATTCCCCATTAATTTTGATTTCCTTACCAAGTGGTCCATGTTGTTAAGTTTGATGTAATTTTTGGGGCTTGTGGTTTGTAAATTATATGAAAGGAAAGAAGCATTTATTTTTATTTAAATATGGGGCCCTCTTGCTTGCTTGTAATTTAGATTTGACTTTAAGCCTCTTGTGTTGAAATTACAAATTGATTATGGGGCCTTGTGTGGCAAATTTCAATTTCATTTTTTTTGGCCCCATTATGTGATAAACTTGATGCAAATTAGGAGCCTACATGGTGATAAAATTGAGACAATTTTAAACCTGCATGACTTGGCAATTATAATTTAATCGAGGGCATACATGCTTATAATTTTAACTTTAATTTCCATCCCTATATCAATTTTGGATTTATTTAATTTAAATCCTCCAAGTTGACCCTATTTCTAAGGGTGGTGATTTAATTTTAATTGTTTAAACCCCCTAAGAAAGTCGTCCCTCTTTGGGAATTCAAGTTGGGTATTTAAGTAGCATTTTGGAAGTCATTTCATCATTTATTTGGAGCAAATTTATTTGATTTTTTTATTGTAAGTCAAATTTGCAGCTAGGGCAGAGTTTTTGGAGTCCTTTCCAACATTCAAGCTCATCAACTATCCATTCCTAGGGTCTGAAATTCCATTTCCATCCTTGGGCGACTTATTTTGGAAACATTTTGTGGCATCTAAGAAATCAAATTCCATGGATTCACATTCAGTTCTAAACATCTAAATTTGGAAAATCGATCTTGTGGCATTTTGGCACCAACCAGCACCCCAAACCAAGCAAGCCACGACCTAGGGCATCTTGTTTTAGGGATTTGATTTTTAGATCTGATTGTTAGGGTGCAATTTTCTTCTCTCCAGCTGGGAAAGATCCATGAGATTTTTTATTGTAGGCCTGATCTTCTTCTTGTTGGAAGGTGATTTTGATTTTTGTAGGGTGGTGATCTTGGTAAAGATCTATTCCATTCCCTAGAATTTATGCAATCAGTAAGATGGTTCTTCTTTTTATTCAATCTTCCATCTGCAAGTCTGAGGTTTTGGAATGTGAATTCCTTCCTCAAGCCTTTGTTCCATATTTTTCCATTGAAGGCCATGTAAATTTGATTTGTTGAAGGAGGCAGGTCTGATGTTGTTGATGACTATTATAGACAAGATTGTGGATGAGTTCAACTTTGGAGTGCATCAATTGGTTTTTGATTGAGTGTGATTATTCCACTTTTGAGATCCATCAAGTTATTTTGGTGGTTTTCAAATCATATCAGAATTTAGGGGCTAGAAAAATCATTGTTTGAAAGTCAAATAAGAACAATTTTGTGCCCTACCCTTATTCCCAAGTTGTCTTTTGTTGAAGGACAAAATTCTGGATGGAACTTGAAGCAATATTTGGTTGGAGACTCACGATTTGACATCACTTCCATACCTTCTAAGTTGACGGATTTAGACCAAGGACCAACAAGTTGTTTGTTTTGATTTTCAAAACTCTTGCAAGAGAAGGTAAACTAGTGTGAATTCTTCACACCTTGTAAGGTTCTGATTTTGGGATTTGGATTTGATTTTGTTGAAGAGGGTCCCCCATTGATCAAATTTCACCAACAAGGTTGTGAACTTCCCTTGTTTTCATATTTCTTTCCTAGCTTAGTGTTGATGTTTTCATTTCCTAATTGATTGATCAAATGAAGTAACACACTAATTTCAACTAAGTTAACAATCAAATAAAAATCCTAAGATAGCTAGTTGGAAAGGCTAAATGGACATTAAATGAACATCAAATGCAATTCAATGGTAATCAATAAACAATTCATGACAAATATTTAACTTGGTAATAAAGAGAAATCAATGACAATCTAAGTTGGAATGATTCTAAGAGGAATGAATTGATAATCAAAGGATAAATGAGAAAGCTAGTTGGATTGAAATGCAATTACAATCTTAATTCAACTCAATTAAATTGGTTAATGATTACAAGTTCTAATAATAATATTTCATGAAATCATGTGGGCTATGACATGCTTTCTTAGCTCTTGCAGGTTGACATGGAGATGGTGCCAAGTTCAAGCTTGAAGTATTCATCAAGAAAGGAAGGACAACTTAGAAGATCAGAGCAAGGGTGGTATGCATATCCTCCATCATCACACCAACAAGTGAGGGCTTCAAGCTCAAGTTCAAAGATCTCAAGTTGGAAGGAATTTCACACCAAGTTATCAGAAGGTGAGTCAAGGTCAAGAAATCAATAAACATCAAGATGCAAGTTCAAGCAAGTTTGAATCATGACAATCAGAAAATTCAAATTACAAGAAAGCAATCACAATGTGCCAAGTGTCCTATTTCTCATTGGTTGAGGAATCATTGTAATTTTCTTATTGGCCCATGATTTGGTGCCCTCTTGTAATTGTTTGTAATTTTGGCAACCCTAATTAGGGCTCCTAAGGATTATTCTTGGCCCTTGATTTCAAATGTATCTTGGCCCTTTGCTATAATTGGGCATCTATAAAAGGCCAAGGCCTTCTCATTTGTAAGAGAGAGTTAGAAAGAGGTTAGCTAAGGAGCATTAGATTAGAGTAGGAGAGAAGTTATATTAGAGTAGGTTAGCCAAGGGAGAGACTTGATCAAATTTGTTATGGTTCTATTGAAGTAATGGATAATTCATTGTTGGTTCATCATGGTGAATTACTTAATATTTCTTTGAAGTGTTGCGTGGTTTATTCAATCTTTTACTTGGAGTATATTTAATTTTATGTTTCTAGAAGTAGCTTAGTTGGATGAAAGAAATTATGTATGTTTGCTTGTTTGACTCAAGTATACTAGGCCACTAGCCTCATTGCTGATTGTGAGGAAGCTTTGTGTGGTAAGCTAGTCATTGCACTTAAGTTAAATTGACATTGGATTCTTGGTTTGTACTTCCAAGTTGGATTAAGGAGAAGGTATTGATATGAAAACAATTTGAGATCCTTAGAAGCTTGCACTAGGTGAATTTGAGGTCGCTGATAATATTTCATTTGGTAGAGTCCAATTCATCCATGATTCCTTGCATTCCTAGTAGAAGTAGAAGTTAAGCTTAGATTTAAGTCAAAGTTGAAGAGTTGAAAAAGACCAAAATGATATTTTCATTGCACATTGTGAAGCCAAACCTTTATAAGTGTAAGTAAGTTGATATCCATTGAATGAATAGTGTAAGTCCCCCTAAGTGATTACCAATAAATCAAATTATTTCATTGAGTGAGTATCCACAGTTAAAGGAACCTTGAAGTCATTTCATGATCTTATGTTGCAAGCCTAGCATGAGAGATGACCTTATATCAAGAGAGGATTTAGTATTTGGTATTTCATCTTGGAATACTAAGTGTTTGATTCTGCATGTTGTAGTGGAACAAAACTGACATCAATAGACTACAATGGTTGTAGTGGATGTAGAAATTGGATTTTTTTAGAACGTTTTAAGAAACTTTCAAGTAAATACAATTGGCAGGTGTAAAGTCAAATTCCACAATATTTTCCAACATCCTTCATGTCTGTGTCTAATACTACTTCATCATGGCCAACCAAGTTTGAATGCAAGCATACTGCAAGCTAGTAAATAGGAGTTTGTATCAAAGGAATACTATGGTAGCATAGGCGAATAATAAATCTCCCTATAGTTGCAAATATAATTATAGATACAATTCTTTTTAATATTATATTTTTGCATTAGATGGTAGATTATCCTACCAATAGTAAAAATCATACAATCGAAAGACTAATACTGATTCATCATTAAATTTTAGATGAATTCCATTGCAAGTTTGTTTGAGTCTCAAGGAATCTTCTCAAATAGTTAAGATGTCTGGTCTTTTCTTCCATATGTTAAGACCTCTGGTCTTTTCTTCCATATGTTGCATACATGTCTACCAAAGCACTTGCAACTAACATCCCTCTTTTGTTACTTTTGACTTTTGATGGACGTTCATACCTTGTTTGTATTAAAAATTTAAATCAACATCACACTAAAATCCCTGTATTATCCTTCACAATATGCAAAAATACTTCCAAATCTATTTTTTCTCTTTTTCAGTTTGCCTCATCAAAGAAAAAATACAAACAACATTATTTAATTTATGAGTTTGTGCATTGAAAAATTTCAGTTCTTTTAATATCCCATGAATTAGTAGAATTGGGTTATGCAGAATGCTAGAGCTCTATATACTATTGTATTATTGGTTTTTTTTTCCCCAGTTCTTTTAAGATCCCATGAATAACATTATAAGAAGAGTTTGGTCATGCAGAATACTAGACATGCAAATACTACTGGATTAGTGGGAAAATTCTCTTTGCTTTAAGAATCAATCCTTAATTGTAAGATTTGGTGAGTTGCTAGTATGTTTACTATTGTTTTACTTCTTCCAAGACTGAAAATAGTTTCTTGTAGAATAAAAATAGTGTAAGAAGTATTAAAAACACAATAGGAAGCATTACTTTCAGCTCAAGCTTTTATATTGTTAGAAAAAAGATGATTGTGTGATGCAGTCAAGGATGGAGGATCCAAGAATGGACAGTCCAAACCTTGATGCAGCCAAAACAACAATACAACAATAATAGAGATAGGAAACAACATTAAATTTATTGTAACATGTCGGGCTATAAGGTCTTCCTGGTTACCACCAATTACAAAGATAGAAATCCAAGATCTAGCACAGATCTTCTCAAAGTATTAGGCCATTTACCTTCTTCCCAAACATACAACTTAGATCCAATATTTAGACCCTCAGATATGATCTCATCTGATGCCCTAAGCTAAGAACATAACACTACTTAAATACAAGAGGCAACCAATAGGTCGGACATAAAATCTAACATAGGAGATACCAACAACCCATATTTAGGTCCCCACAATCTCCAATAAGAGATCCAAATTAAATGCCACGCTACATAAATTAAATGCATCAAGTCGGCCTCCCAGAACCATAAGAACACAAGTCGGCAAGTCAAACTCTCGAGTGTCAGTGACACTCCCGAGTGCCAACAACCAACACATGTTGAGTGTTGGTTGTATTTCCAATTTTGTAGTCTGCCTAGTAAAATTTTGAAGTTCCCAGTCATTCCTATGCTCAAGAGTTGAAAGTCATGTCTGAAATTATTTGAAATATCTCTGCAAAAAATGTTTTTAGCCCTAAACCTAGTGAAAAATGTCAAAAACCCTAAGTCCTAGGGTTACCTCTATTCAAAAATGAAAAAAACCCTAATATCTTAGTCAAGTTTCTATTTTGAAGTTACTTTTTCATAACTTAAGCTCTGAGAATAAAGCATGTGTTTTTATGTTAGTTGCTTAGTATCGTAAAGTGAAGAGAATATTCCTTTTTGTTTAGAGAATTAGCGAAAAGCCTTTGTTGCATTATCTCCTGATAAACAAAATATACCTCAGTGGATATGGAGATTTAGAGACAACCGTCCATCTTAGGTTAGATCCAACGGTGGTCGAGAAGTCTAAATAAACCCTATAGTTTAAAAATCATCTAGCGACACTGAGTTTCCACAGTCGCAAAGTCTCATGAACAAACCTGAGTTAGATTCTAGTTTTAGTATTAGTGTTTTCACCTAGTCGTGAAGGAAATCAAGGGTTAATTTAAAGGTCATGAGACTTGGTGACAACCATTAGATGAAAGGAAGATCCAATGGTAGTCATGAGGTCACTCTAAAAGGTTGAAAAGTCAAAAGTGATCCGGCGATTAGGAGACAAAAGGATAGTTGAGACACATGTTTATTAGTCATGTAGTCTCTAATAAAAATTTAAAATGAGATGTACACCTGGTGACTTGGAGATAGCAATTGAAAAGTCTCATGAAAAATTAGGGTTTGCTTTGAAGATCTAGATACTTGGCGCTGACCGTTAGATATAGATAAAGGAAGATCAATGGTAGTCGTGTTATCTCTAGATGAAAATAATAAAGGTGAAATTATTAAGCGATAAAGAGATAAATATTTTATTGTGTTGTCTCAAATAAACCATGAGTCAACAGATTTTCTTAGTGACAAAGAGATTACACAATCGCCAAGTCTCCAGAAGTAAACCAAGGTAAAAGATCAGTTAGTAGATGGCTCAGTCGCTGTGTCTCCAAAAGAATATGGGTTAAGTGAATTGATCTAGTGATAAGGAGATAACCATTGATCAAAATGTTGATCATGTGACAATCGCTAAGTCTCGATATGAAACCATAGTTAAAGAAAACATTCAGCGACAAGGAGATTACACAATTGCGAGGTCACTAGAAGTAGAACCAAAGTTAAAGTAAAGACTTTTCTTCGGCGCCAGGATGTACAGTTGCCAGCCAATAGAAATTCATAAATTTATGACAAGTGTATTAATGGGTAGCTGAGCTACATGAGAAATAGCCAATCAGATTGAAACTGGATCATGTTTGAATATAATAAGGTTTTTTAATCACAAAGAACTCATTGATATTTGATTTTTTGTCACTTTCAGAGGCTACAGGTAGAACATAAATTAATTTTGCAACATGAGGAATCGAAGCCAAAAGTGATAAAATTGCAATTATGTAAATTATGCATTGATGTTTCAGAGATAAATAGGGGTTACCATTAATCATTGCATCTTACCAAGAGTTTATCATTTTCACAGAGAGAATTTTCGAAGTTATAAGTGTGTGTGCAGAAAATAGAGTTTCTCAAATTTACAGAGTAAAATAAGCCAATTTTTAGTCTATAATTTGGGGAATTCAAGTGATTATCAGTGCTCCTGAATAGATTGGGTGATTAACAGTTAGAAGTGTGTGATTTGAAGAGTAGATTTGTCTCAATATCTGTGAAATAAATTGGAACAAAACAAGTGGATAAGATGAGTCAGGTAATGAGAGTAGCTTCTACCAGCAAAAGAAATGGTGATGCTGATGATGACATGAAAGGGAAACATAATTATTCTGAAGAATTCATCTCTATGTTTCCTAGATCAAGTCAGAATAGAAAGGTAAATGCTGATACTCTCATAGATGATTTTCACTTCATTAGGGATGTTAAAACTTTAGGCTCTTCTGGTTATTCCCTTTTCAATTACTTCTATAATGATAGTGATGAAGTTGTGCCAATTTCAAACCCATGGACCTATAGAATAGCCAAATTAATAGTCCCTGACATCTTTGTAGATGTTGATTTTATCTTAGAAATGGCCAGTAGGTATGATTCCCTAACCAAAACTATAAAAAGGGATAATGGGAAAGCCCTACTAACCCTAGACAGGAACTCGATCATGAAAGCATTCAACATATATCATCCAATGGCCACAAAAAAAAATTTGAAGAGTTTAGAGAATAGGTATACTAGAGAATCTGGCATTGCATCCAAATTGATCTAGGAGTATCATGTGCCAAGGAGAATGAGGAATTACATTGCACCCATCCCAGGGACTGCTCCCTATTATTACAAAGACCTAAACTTATATATGAAGTATATCTCCTATGAATTGTGCAGAGTGTTGGGAAAGGATGGAGGACCCAGGAGAATCACCTCGGATATCCTTATGATGATCCTAGATATGCAAAGCCCTAATACCAGTACCAATTATGATTATATGCACTATATAATTGATCAAATGCATCAAGGATTTATTGATATCCAGAACAAGAAATACAACCACAAATTCATGCATTATTCCATTTTAATGCATTTGATTTTATACTACAACTTTCCTATTATGAATTATCTATATTTGAGGCCTCAGAGGTTTCATCAGAACCAGGCCAATCCCATTTATTTTTGGTTAAGAGTGTGGAATTATACTTCCAGAGAACATGAATTCTGTGCTTTTGAAAACTGGATAGTTTATCCATTACTTAAGTGTCTAGGAGTAGACAAGACAAGGCTACTAGTGAAGGTACTACAGCGACTGAGGTCATGCCAATATGTTTATAAGTGGCCAAGAGATCACAAATGGGGAGACTTCTATTATGAGAAGAACTTCACTTTGATCAGGGTGTATGGTTGTAATAACCCACCCCATGTTCTACCATTCCATGTTCCATCCAGGATTGCAGGAATGGAATTTATTAGACAGCTGATTTTGACAAAAAAGGAGCACTTGGCTCCCCATAAGAAGGGAGCATTCACCCCTAGACATTTTAGGATTTACAACTTTACAATTGGTAAGAGGACAATAGATCTAGTAAATAATTGGATGAGCCACTATAGAATGAATATAGCCCTCTATAGATATATAGACACAGAAGGATTTATACTAGGTGCCAAGAAGCTATTGACACCCACTATTCCTTACACAAAGGATCATGAGAAGTGTATGGAAAAGGACCTCATAAGGAATATACTGGAGGATGAGGAGGTCGATAAAAGGGCCAAAATTTTTAATGAATTGATGGATTTAGAGAGGCAAGTAAAGAGAAAAGGCATTTCTTTTGGGGGTTTCTTCCCAAGCTTGCCATACTTTAAAAGACTTGATGCCATGATTGAGTCCCATACTCTATTATGCAATCAACTTGAAGGTGCACTTGTAGTGCCAGAAAAGGGCCATAAATGGCATTCGTCATAAGAGTATGATTTGGACAATGAGGAGTATTTAGTTCCTAGCTCCCCTCTAGTGAATCAGACATTTGCTAAAGAATAGGCAGTTGAGGGAGAGAATATAATTGACCTAACAGAGGCCCCAAAAACTAAGGTTACTAATGATCCCCCACCAAAGAGAGAAAGGATCATAAGCTATCCTTGATGAACATACAACAGAAGATGAAAGGAAACAATTAAATGAGGCCAAGGCTACCCAAATGTCCAAAAGATTTAAGAAACTAACAAGTGAAACTAGTGATATATTCAAGGATAGGGAGTTATCTCTGATCAAGATCAAAGCACAAGAGAAGTTGATAGTAGAGATTACACAGAAACTACTTGATATTCCTGAAGCTGCCCCTACAAAGCACAAAGAGGTAAAAGATGTAGAGATACAAACAGATGAAATAGAGCATGCTGCAACGTAAATAGGGTAGGGTATAGATGAGCACAAAGAATTTGTTTTGGTTTCATTGAATAAAATGTTGTAGAATAGGGTAGATATAATAAGGGATAATATTGATATGGTTTATGGAGCTTATGGCAAGTTTCCAGGCTTGCAAGTAGAGGTTAAAATTTTTGTCACAATGTTGAACCCATATTATGCGACATGATCAGGCAGAACAAGATTGTTTGAAAGGTTAGCATCTTTGCAACCACATAGGTCAGACCTACTAGAGGTGGTAACCCAATTTGGGGTTAAGATAGAGAAGATAGGAGTCACCTTGTCCTTTTTCAAAGGAAATGATAATCAGATAGAGGAAAGGTTGAACATGTTTGGACCTAGTTATAACATATTTGTACCTCAAATTAGATTAGAGGACAATTAGATTAAGCCACTAGGGGTATGGGGCTCAAAATTTGACACTATGTTTCCTAGTAAAGAGGTTTATGTTTTTGACAAAGGAGAACTAGATATGGAAAGATACAACAAAATTCTAGATGAATCATTTAAATCAGAAATAGATTTTAATAAGTTCATCACAGATGCCAAGAGTATTACTAATTCTAGGTGGGAGAGACAGAAGACCCAGTTGGAGAACATACAAAGCTTTGAATGGATGAAAGAAAAATATGTTACAACATGCGACATATTAACAAAGCCCAAGAAGAAAAATCCTGTCACTATTGACTTGGACATAATGGATGAAGAGTAGGAGGACACATGGCACCTACTCTTTGAGCACATGAAGGTTAGCTATCATGAAGACTAGTGTAAATTAGCTTGTATTGGTGGTCACTAGGTGTCATTGCAAATATCAAATGCTATCCTAAACATATACAGACAAAGGTGCTAAAGATCACAAGAAGACAAAATAAATCAGATCTTATTCTTCATTTTTGTCCATCCACTGCTTGGTTCTTTCCTATCTTTGTCCTTTCTATATTTTAGGGTTAGCTCTTAAAACCATCTAAAGCTTGTAGAATCCTTACTTATTAAGGATTCCAAGATGGGTTAAGCCTATAAATAGAGCTTATTGTAACATTTTGAAATATGATGGAATATAATTACAAGGAAAACTACTACAATTTTTTTTGAGCCTCTGTACCTTTTGTCAATTGTATGTATTTTGAAGCAGTTAGACATTAATAAAATACATTGCAATATCTATTTTATATCATGTGTTGCCTCTTTTATTTCTATTCAATATTTTATGTGTTTATTTGTAAGGCATCTAAATACATCAACTGCAAGGTAGTTGTGCAGTCATTTGTGAGGTCCTTCAAAGAAGGAATAATTATTTCACATGATTCCTGGAAGCTGAATATTAATGTTTAAGATCTGATGAACAAAGATATAGGAGTGAATGGATAGTTTTTAAGGCATGCTATTTAGGTTGCAACTATTTTCATTAGTCACCTAATTGTGGATTTGCATTTAATTTTGACTCTGTAGCCCATAGGATCAGGCACTGGTTTATAGTTTTGCAGGTAATTGTTCAATCATCCAACATTTAAGAACAATAATTCAAATACATTACACTTATAAAAGTGCATACATTCATAAGAAATTGTACTCATAGAGTATACAATTCAATTCTATTGATTCCTTTAAGAGAGAATCAAATAGGTTGTCCCTGCTAAGTTCGTTAGAACTATAAAAGGAAGAAGGATGAGAATCCTCTTTGCATTACTATTTGTTGTTGTCAAAATACTAGTTTGGCTCATTAAGATCTGTATCAGATTATTCATAGTCACTTGCATAGTTATCTACTTATTGATACTATAAAAGGCATTCAATAAGTTAGTAAGAAGATATAATCCACTATAAAGATACTGTCAATCAGTAATCATTCATAGGTAATACCTACCTGAGTTAGTGGATCTCAAAAAAGAAGGAGGATCATATCCAATCCTCATCAATTAGGATTTTCTTGCATATCTAGATATTGGAAATATATAAGATAAAAGAATTCACACTAGTTTTAAAAGATACTTGCAAGAAAAATCTGTAACAAATTGGCGACTCTGCTAGGGTTTAAAAATATTTTTATACCCTAGTTTCTCTGGTGCAGTATTTTTCATGTCTTTCAATCCAGTGTCAATCAAGTTTTCCCATCCGAGTCACAAATTGGTGACTCTACTGGGGAATCAAAGTACTAACCCAGAATCTCTGGTTGAAAGTTGATTTATAAGTTACAACTGATTTTTTCTATTTTAAGTTCATTCTAGAAGTATTCATATTTCCCAAACTTGTGGTTGGGTGGTGACTCTAAAATAAAATCTCTAAAATCAGTGCATAAGTGAAACATTTTTACAAATATGAATACTAGGTCAAGAATGAGAGAAAATACAGAAATGGAGTTGGAAGTGGGATCCCCACTACTTCAAAAACTAAGTTGTCTTGGAGAGAAAAGAGGAACCAAGAAAATATCATTAACTCTGTTCCAAGAAATGAAGAAGACAACACTAGAAGGAAGGATACCAATCGGTCTAGTCATGAGGGGAATACCTCAGAGCATGAAAATTCCCCAGACCTTGGACTAGAAACTTATGCAGTCACTACTACTTCTAGTGAGAGAGAAGGAACTAACACAATTAGCTCAGACTTTGAAGTTCCTTCTGATGAGATTACAGAGGAAGAAAGAATCCTCATAAGACAACTAGCCCTTATTTAGCAAATGAAAAGGGAAAAAGAGCATAAAAAGAAAAAGCATGAGCAAAAGGATGTTGACAAGTTTAGGAGAAGATCTCTGAGACATCAAGCTACAAAGAATATTGAAAATTCTCATAGAGACTAGGAAACTCCAAACACCCACAAAAGTTTAGGTCCTCAAAACTTCAGAGATAAAGGGAAAAATAAAGTTACAGAAACAAAAGTTGAGGAGCCAAAAACTCACAAGAACCTAACTGAGAAAATGTCTAAGTTAGACATTGACCTTGAAAAGATTAAAAAAGAAATAGAAACTATGGCTAAGATGTTGGAGAAATTTGAAGCAGAAGCTGCTACTATAGAGATGAAAAGAAAAATTGATTTTTTGCAATCTAGTACAATTTCCTTTGCTGATACAGAGAATGCAACAACATCAAGAAACAAGGCTTCTTCTTTCAAAGACCATAGAAAATTATTTTCTCCTAAAGATACTGACAAATTCCAAAGGAGACCTCTTCCCACAGAAAGGTACAAGCAATTTTATTTCTTTGGAATTCCAGGTTATCCTAATGCAATACCATAAGATATGGGAGAAAAACTTCCAAAAATTTTAGGAAATAATGTTGTAACTTGTGAAGAGAATTTAAGAATTTTTTTTTATGTTATGGATGATTTAAATATCAATCATGAAGATGTACTTATGAAATTATTTTTTCAATCTCTAGTAGAAGATGATAGTGAATGGTTTAGGAGTCTATCTCATGGTTTTGTAGGAATAATGGATGAACTGATTGATCTATTCAAGGATCAATATGGTGATAAGACTAATGAAGGATTTTTTCTCAATGAATTCAACAATATAAGGAAGAGCTCAAATGAAGAAGTAAATGAGTTCAATACAAGATTCCAACGAGCTATGCATAAGCTGTTTCAAAAAATGAAGTTGGATCAAAAGGTATGTCTTGCTACCTATCTCAATGTTTTTGATTCAAAAATGGGCTATGCACTTAGAGATAAGAATCCAATAACTTTAACAGAATCCTATAAAAGAGCTGTGAATATAGAGATTAATAAGAGAATATCAAGGAAATTGGGTAAAATAAAGGATCCATGCTTTAGTAGGAGTAATCAAAAGGAACCTGAATACAAAGAGTATAAGGCTCCATAGAATAATAAGCCATCCTACAATAATAACTATAACCCAAAAAATAGGATGTAGAATTACCCCTATGGTACCCAATTCAAGGATGGTAAGCCTATTGTCCCACTAAGGAAAGAAAAACCTGAAAATAGGACTCATGATCCCCTACATAAAAATACTAGTCACATGTGTAATGATGACTTTTGGTGTGAAGCTTGTGAGGCACTGCACAATCCTGATTTTTGCATTGTTTCTTTAGATATAAAATCAAATGAAGAGAAAGAAAAGGATGAAAATGAGTTATGTGATTATAGTATGAATAATGCTTATTCATGTCATGATATGGATTTTGATGAATAAATTGAAAATCATGACATATGTGGCTCGCAAGGTAGAATGGAAGTTCATCAGCAAAAAATCTTGTCATATAGTGAAGAGGAAGATAGGGTTGATCACATAAGGTGCTATGCCCAAAATAGTCAGGAACCCTCAGTAGTGAGAAAAGCCTCTGATGAAGAAAAAACCAGAACCACTGCTGATTTGGTGAACAAAGCCAGAAACAAATATCACCTAAGAAACATAGTTGTGGGTAGTGTTGGTAGTCAGCCATCAGGCATCTTCATAAAATAAAATAAAATAGATGCCAAATATGTACCTAAAAAAGATGGACCTGGGGAAAATGAAAACAAACCTAAGGTCAAGATAGTGAACAAAGTCAATGAAACAAAAGATGTACGTGTAGAAAAGTCTAAAGAGCCAGAAGCAAGTTCTTCTTCCCCCAATGTAGATAATAAGATATCTAAAAGGGAAGAGCCTGATGTGAATATTCAGATAGAAGAGAGTAATATTATTATAGAAAAATCTAAAATCTCTAATGTAAATTATACTCCAGTAGATATGGGACAATGTTTATCTTAGAGACTGTGAAGGTACCATTCCTAGAGATGACAAGAATAAAAGAACACAAAGAGAAAGTTCTTTCAGTATTGAATATGTTGGAAACACTGAGAGGGGGGGGGGGGGTTGAATCAATGTTTGGCTAATTATTCAAGTTCAGAAACTTAAACATAAATCAAGTACACATCCAATGAAGCTTAACACAAGAACACATAACACTTGATATGATTATGGGGAAACATTGATTAGAGAAAAACCCCGGTGGGAATTAGTACCCACAAATATTGTACTAGTATAATGAACCTGTTAAAGTTCCTTTGCCCTGTTAGAAGCAGTCTTTACAATGTGAGTACAATGACTTGGTTAAGGGTCTGACCCTGTTAGGATTATTTTACAAATAACCCTGTTAGGGGTGAGGACTCATTGTCCAAGATCTCACTACTCAAAGAGAAAGAAGGCTACAACCTCCTGAGAATATATATGCACTATATCCAAAAGTGAACTGCTGTATGTGACACAGATGTCTGATTAGTTCTAGTTACGCGATTATGCTCTTAAATTATTTAAGGGATTTATCTCATACTGATATCTTCATACTACTCTGCTATACATCTTTTCTAACTATTTTTGATGACACTTGCAATATATATTTACAATGCATATACATATCTTTATGCCTGAATAGACGCGACTATAAACAAGACCTTAGTCGGCCCAAAAACAATATGAACAATGCTTCCAAACAAATTGGCTTAAGCATGTTTAAAAAAAATTTTAATACATGATTACAAACTTATTACAATAGGTGCTTAGCCTTTACATAACAAAATATTACACGCTAATCAAAACAATGAAGTCGGCTTCATACTCTATATTTTGGACTGCTGGTGTACTAGTTCTTTTTGTAACTTGTCTACACTTCCATTCCATACCATGCGTGTATAGGGTAAGCATAATAACACTCCATAGAGCTTAAGTCTAAATGCGCATATCCTGATGTGGTCGTACACATGTGCCCTGATGCCCTGATTGACTGCAAGTCACTGTTCTGTTCTATCTTCTGCACTTAGTCAATTTTCACTTCATAGTTTACTGTCAAAACTTCATATGACTTTGTTGCCATAATGAAAATACAAAATAAGCCATATACTCCCTAGGAGTCAACTTGCCAACAATCTCCCCCTTTGTCATTAATGGCAACAAAGGAATGTGTCCAAGTTACTCAAAATTGACTAACACAAAAGCTGTTTATCATTATACTTTATAATATATACTACTCCCCTGATGACATGTAGCTGATTGAATGTTTGATAATGTTAAGTTGAATATGATGCAAGACATTAAAATAGTTAATGGTTTGTATTTTCATTGATGTCAACTTGATATCATCTGTACGATCATTTACATAATGCCAAAGAATTTAGAGAATCAATGGAACAATGATTATGCTTTCAACATTGCATAAAATTCAAGTATTAACTAAGTGATAGAAAACACCAATGGAGTGCACACCATTGGTAAAGGTAGAGAAAATGTCACAGTGATGCTCAACGAGCAGAAGATAGTGTTGCCCGATGAAGTAGAATCACAGGATGCTTGATGAAATAAAAATAAAGTTGCCCGACAGATGGAGATCCCGAAGCTAACTAGAGTTACACTGACGGAACTGACAGTTGTCACCGACGATGAACTACAAAATTGACCAACGGAAGAGAGAGTTTAGAAAATGAAAAAATATATAGCTAGCAGAGCTTAAGGATATACTTAATTGGTTGTTTTATTTGTTTTATTTGACCACAGTTAAGTAATTGATTTAAAGAAGATTTATACAGTTGGCAAGAAGATAACTACAAGATAGATCAGGAGTTAAAGACGTAAATCAATTTGGCTAGTTTGTTTTTCATGCCAAAAATCAAGAATCAAGAATCATGAATTAAGGAATATCATGTCTATATAAGAGACAAGCATAATTCATTTTTGCAAGCAATCAGATACACGAAAGGGGAGTGAATAGAAAGAGGATGCTGAAGAGAAACTGGTGAAGGATAAACTTCATACAGTCCTGATCAAACAAGCTGAGGGAGAGCTAAAGAATTCTACAGACACTAATGAACAGTGAAGCACAGCATCATAGAGCAGAAAGCGTGGAGCACAAAGGAATTGAATTGATACATTGATAAGAGAGGTATTGTACTTAAATAGATATGAAAATATTCAATTCAAAGTTGCATTAGAAATAGGTCATAGTGTTTCATTTTAACCATTGAAGCATCAAGTCTCTTAATAGATAAGAACTTAACAGTCTTCTATAATTGAGGTATATCCTAACATATTACCAAAAAGGTTGATTAATGAAAGTAGCATTGAATTTGCATAAAGCCTATTGATAGCCTAAGAAGGAGATTGATTCAAGGATGGTAGCAAGATTTTCCTAAAGCCTATTGACAGTCTAAGAAGGAGGCTGATTGAAGGATGGTAGAAAAATAGATGCCAGATACTAAGTGACAACCTATATGTATAAAATCCTCTAACAAGGTCACACTTAACTGTGTGTTTGTAACCTTTAACAAGGTTGGCTCCTAACAGGGCTCACTTCAGAAGAGTGAAAATTTGGGGTACCGGTCCCAGTGGTTTTTTCCCTTAACAGGGTTTCCATGTTAAAATCCATGTGTTATG
>MU227396.1:131182-148455 GCA_018584345.1 Thuja plicata | reverse complement strand
ATGGTTATTGTTTCTCTTGTAATAAATTTGGTCATAGGGCTATACATTGTAGAACTCAGTCACAACAAAATCAAAGAAGAATGAATCAAAACAATCAGAGAAATCAACCTCAAAGGAATTTGCAGAACACTACATGTTAGATATGTAACTACAATGGACACACAAAAAAGCATTGCGGCATGATGAACAAAAGCATCAGACCTCCTATCATTTGTCACACATGTGGAAAGACAGGACACATCTCAAAGTTTTGGAGATCCAAAACTCAGAAGCAAGATGAACCTAAGAAATCACTATTTGAAGAGAAAGGAGAAGTTAAGTTTGTTCAAGCAAATGAAGATTCAAGAAAAATTTGGGTTGAAGTAAAGAAGGACAATGATGTTGACAAAGTAGTTGATGCATCTACAGTGGACGCACCCTCTACTTCTTCCTGAATAGACCTTCTTGGTCTTAGGGGGAACTATTCTAGCTCAGGACCCCTGCACAGTTGGTATACTCACCTCTGAGTATGTGCCTATGAAATCATGGTTACAAGAACATTATATTGCTATGTGCTTTCACACATTGTCTAAAATGCATCAGGATCAAAGTTTCAAAATCACTGGTTAATTTGTGTATGGTTGCAAACATTAAATGCAGTAGATTATATAAAAAGAAAGAAAGTATTCGATCATCTTCACACTTTCATTCGAAGAGCATAGAATTTGGAGAGCATTGGAGCACTAGACATCAAGGCACGAATGCATAATGGATTTGGTAGTTGACCGAACAGATAAGAAGATTGAAACAAAACCCTAGCAGTCGCGCCATTTTAGAATTTTGTGAAACCCTACTTAAGAAAATCCCAAGTAAGTATGACGACTCTAGTTGTTTTTGATATATCAGAGAGGAATAAATTTGTGTTCAAAAGGCATCCATTCAAATCCATACTAGATGATGTGGGAGGGGCTTTCTCCGAAACCCCACTAGGTGTTGTTCATGTGGAAGATATCATGCGTACATATACTGTAAGAAGGAAAATATAGGAGATGTTAAAATAGCTACTCATATGGCATCCATGATGAAACCTAACTACACATTCAAAGATGAATTTGCGCACTTGATTGATAACCCTATCTTTGAGTATTCTAATGCGCATGATTTTGATGAGCTCGAATGGGTAAATATTTTGTTGAGAAGAATACATGATGATCTTTATTGGATTGGTGAGGTCCCTGTGTGTATCACCACAGACCTAATTCATGAATTAACTAGACTACCCAACACTGGGCCACTCTTTCCCACTGGCAAGGATGTCAAAAAGTATATTGAACAAGTTTGTCTATCCAGAAGTGACAAGCGCGGAATGACAATTGACCCTATCAAAGAAGATGATATAAAAATTCTGACAATGATGCTCAGATATAAGTTTCAGCAAGCAAGCAGGTTGAATAGTGTCTCTGCAGCAACGGTCCTAGTAGCTATAAGAATGTTGAAGGATAACACTCAATACAACCTATGTGAGATCTTGCATGGTCAATTGATTGACAACATCTAAATCATCAAACATGACAGAAGCAAGACATTCATGTTTGGATCTTTAATCATCTACTTGTATTTCCATATAGCTAGAAAGGATGCAAACCTTTACCTAGACAGGAGAATACCCCCAATGTCTCAGATATCACCCAAGGTCACATTACAAAGAAGTGCAAGAGATGACATGGATATGGATATAAAGACATTCAGAATCAAAATGCAGAACAGGTACAAACTATCTAAGAAGATAGTTGACAAATACAAGGATACCATATGCTTCATGGTAGAAACAGATTGCACATGCATGGAGGCAGTTAAACCAAGAACCAAATGGATTCATCCTCTTGGTTATGAAGTGGAAGAACATGTGCTAGAAGGATATGTGCAAGTTCTATTTTCAGCACCCAAAGATCCTAATGAGCCTAGGTGGGGCACCTACAGAGAAAAGACCAATGAAGTGGATACTATCTTACACAATGCTGATAACAAAAGGAAAGCTTCCAGAATTACATCAAACATACTGAAAGCTCATGGAGTCACCCAAGAAGATCTTGACAAAGAAAGAGATGCCAAGATAGAAAAAGAACTTGAGAAAGATAAACAGATCTAGAAGAAGAAGAAAGTAGAAAGCACATCTGCGCCCTCTACCACCATTGACTTAGATTCGTCTCCACTGTCTACACAAGAAAGAAGACTAGAGGAAGAAAATAGGCACCTTCAAATCACCCATCCTCAATGAACACTCAGAGCAAAGCTAAGAATATTCAAGCTCCACTTGAGGTAGGATTTAGACCTAGTCTAAATGTGTTGAGGAACAAGATTGTTAATGAAGGGAGATTAGATACACTGTCTAAAGTCTATGACAAGTATCAAGAAATTGATAAGACCAAGATACATTCTATGATCATAGCTCACATGATCAAGTTCAAAAAGATAGTTCTTGAACTCAAGACAGTAATACCAGATCAGTTATGGAACTTGTTGGAGATAATGAAAAGACATGCAATTGAGGAAGATATGAGGATAAGAGAAGAAACATTGGATACTCTTCTTCCTGTATGCTCGCATGATGAGAAGACTATATTGTTAGATCTGGTGAAGCCTCATCTCCGAACTAAGACAAGGACCCTACAAATAATGAACAAGGAGCATGAACAAATAGGTGAGGAGACTAAAAAGGCATTTGCACAAGTATTTATGGACAGACACATGTATCCACCAATGGTGCCTACAACAAAAGTTACTCCAGCTCCTCCCAAACAGGCTACAACTCCAGTAATTCAGATTGTGCCCATGACAGGTCCACAGTGACAATAACTTCTAATACAGATAAAGACTCAGAAGACACTATAGTAGTTGACAATGTCAAGATATCCATGACTGCATCTGAAAAAGATATGGACAAAGTTGATAAGGCATTTGTAAGCACTGAAGAAATGTGCAATGATGATACCGCCGCACAACAAGATGAAGTTCCCATCAATGATCAAATTGACATAAATGAAGATACTCAAGATGATATGCAAGGTGACAAGACACTGACAAAAGAGAAACTAGTGAAAGTTGAATGCGTAGATACCCGCCAGAACACTATATTCTCACCATCCACTCAACCATCTACCTCATTGTTGTTAAGGTTAAATCCTGACTCTGCAAGTTTGGATGCATGGGTAGAAGAAGACCTAATCAAAATCAGAATTCTTGCTATGGAAAAAGAAAAGGAAAAACAAGTAATGAGGAACCCTCGCTTCTTGGAAACAGTGAACAATTTGAATGACTTAGTGCCTACTGATCAGAAAGTAGCCAAAGTCCAATCAGTTGAAGATGTGGACAATATTTTGTCAAACCTCAAGTCACATTTCATAATATTAGTAGACTCTACTACTAAGATTGCAGAAGATGAATACAAGAAGGAGAGACTAGATGATTTGGTAAATAAATTTACCTTAGACTTGAACTCCTTAAAAATTGGGCAGTCTATATTGAAGGAATTGGCATATAAAGGAAAGAAAGTCACATCTAACTGTATGGACAGAGTAAAGCCTACCTTTGAGCACACCAAAAAGGTAGAAGATGCATAGTTAATGATAGATAGCATAAGAAAATTAGTTGAAACCTTGACACAAGACATGAACATATGTAACAATGTCTACCAAGGGCAGTTAGACAAAATTGAGAAAGCAAAGTTAGAAATCAGCAAGAAAAGGGTAAGGCAAACACAGTTAAGAAATGCACTTGCGCCATCCTTAGCAGTCCTCAATGAGAACATCAAACAGATTGATGCTAGTATTGTGACATATGATCAAGGTCCCTGCATGGATCTGATAAAAATGGAGAAGCTGACATATGCATTGTGCGCACATCTACAAACAGTTGATGCTATGAAAGCATTTTTGGCAGAAAGAGATTCAATCTCTTAAAATTGCTTACCCTAAAGTATATATGGAGTAAGTATGCGGTAGACTTACAAGTTTTTGTACACCTTTTTCATTAATGTCAAAGGGGGAGTAATATAGAATGTGTATATGTAGAGAAGTATATGTATATATGATATTATACAGTCACTTTTTGTGTTAAGTCATTTTGAGTAACTTGGCCACATTCCTTTGTTGCCATAAATGAAAAAGGGGGAGATTGTTGGCAAGTTGACTACCTAAGGATGCTTGACTCATTTTGTGTTGTCATCATGGAAAAAAAGCCATTTTTAGTTTCTATGATGAAAGAAAAAATGACTAAGTAAGAAAAATAGGGCAGAACAGAGATACTCAGCGATCAGCACATCAACGCACGTGCGAGAGATCAATTCAGCTTATGCACATTCAAATATAAGTTGTATGATGTGTACATGCTACATCCAGACACGCATAGTATGGAGCTACAGTATGGAAAAGTTACAAGCAGATCAATAGACTAGCAGTCCAGGAAACCAAGCATGGATGCCGACTAAGAGATTTGATCAGCATGTGTTATTTTGTGATGTAATGGCTAAGTGCCTTTTGTTATATGTTTGTAATGATGTAATTAACATTGTAGTAAACACGCTTGAAGCCAACTTGTTCGGAAGCATTGTATATTTTTTTTAGGGCCGACTAGTGTTCTATTTTGGGTCGCGCCTATTCGGATTTGCATATATAAGTATGTAATGAAAATATATGAAGCGTGTGTCGATAATTATGTAAGAAGAAGATACATAAGGATAGTAATATGAAGTCAGTATATGATATAGCTCTATAAGAGAGTAAGATCATTCACGCATACATGGAACTGATCAGACAACAGTGTCATCATAGCAGTTCATCTTGATATAGTGCATATCATCTTTCAGAAGGTTGTAGCCTTCATCTTATTGGGCAGTGAGCCATATACCTTTAACAGGGTTTTGTAAAAGACTCCTAACAGGGTCTGACCTTTAACTAGGTCATTGTACTCATATTGTAAAGACTACTTCTAACAGGGCAAAGGAACTCTCACAAGTTCATTATAATTAGTACAATATTTATGGGTACTAATTCCCACTGGGGTTTTCCTCTAATCAAGGTTTCCCCGCAATCATATCATGTGTTATGAGTTGTTATGTTAAGCTTCATTCTATGTATGTTTGATTTATATTTAAGTTGTTGAAAAGTAATCAATAGACAAACACTGATTCACCCCCCCATCTTAGTATTTCTAACACATTGATGGTAAGGATTGTATAATGGGGGATGAGGTTGTCCAACTCAGTTCTAATCAGATTCCTAAGGGATTGGTAGAACTAGAGGCATTGTTTATTGATCAGAATGAACATACAGTAAGAATAAGAAATGGAAAGATTGAGGATTTAGAGGAGATAAATTTGGGGTCAGAGACCACTCCTCAAGTAGTTTATATTGGAAAAGGATTGGAATCTCATGTTAGAAACAACCTGATAAAATTACTGAGAAAACATAAGTATGTTTTTGCATGGTCGTATGAAGATTTAAAAGCTTATAGAGAGGATCTTTTCCAACATGAAATCCCACTCAAAACATATATGAAACCATTCAGACAAAAAAGGAGACCCGTTAATCCTTTGTTGGCTCCTAAGATGCAAGAAGAGTTGATGAAATTAAAGGATGCTGGAATTATTCATCCTATCAGATATTCAACTTGGGTCTCAAACCTATTACCAGCAAGAAAAAAGAATGGTGATATAAGACTGTGTGTAGATTTCATAAATCTAAACATTGCATCTTTAAAAGACAACTATTCTCTACCAAAAATGGAAGCAATGTTGCATAAGGTAACTGGTTGTGAGCTATTATCAATGATGGATGGCTTCTCAGGCTACAACTAGGTACTTGTAAAAGAGTCAGAGCAATTTAAGACTGCATTTACTACTCCATGGGGAACTTATGTATATGTGAGAATGCCCTTTGGACTAATAAATGCAGGAGAAAATTTCTAGAGAGCCATGGATGTAGCATTTAAAGAGTTTATTGATCTATTCGTTGTTATTTACCAAGATGATTTGACTGCATTTTCCAAAAAAGAAGGGGATCACTATGAACATCTAGAGAAAATTTTCAACAAGGCTTTAGAATATGGTGTTTCACTAAACCCTAGAAAATGTCATTTTGCAGTCATAGAAGGAAAGTTATTGGTACATATAGTGTCCAAAGATGGAGTAATGATAGACCCTGAGAGAATAGAATCTAGTCAAAAGGTCATTGATCCAAAGAATATAAAAAGTGTGCAATCTTTCCTTGGAAAGATTAATTTTGTTAGAAGATTCATTGCCAATTTTGCTGAAATTGTCAAGCCAATTATCAAGTTATTAAAGAAAGATGAAAAGTTCCAGTGGAATGAAGAAGCTCAGTTAGCATTTGAGAAAATCAAGCAACTAGTACAAGAGGCCCCTATTTTAAAATCTCTAGATTATAGTAAGCCCTTTTCTTTGTTCTCATTTGCATCTTTTCACACTATTGTTTTTGTTTTACTATAGAAGGATGAGGAGGGATTTGAACATCCAATTGCATTCTTTAGAAAATATCTCCAAGCTACAGAGCTGAACTATAAAATGATGGAAAAGAAGGCATATGCATTGGTAAAAGTTATTAAATTATTCAGACCTTAGCTAGTTTGTGCCAAAGTTCTTGCATATGTTCCTCATTTAGCAGTAAAAGATATTCTTACCCAATCAAAAGTGACTTTTAAGAGATGTAAGTGGATTAATAGAATTCAAGAATTTAACCTAGAAATCCATATTAAAAAATTGGTTAGAGGACAAGGTTTAGCAAAACTAATGACTGAATAAAATCTAGACTTGGTACAAATAAATAATGTAGTGATACAAGATTAAACAATAACTAGTATTGAAAGAAAACCATTCTATGTTGATATCATGTATTACCTTAAAAATGCCAAGTGTCCTAAAATCATCATGTTAGATAATCAAAAGAGAAGTCTTAAGTTACAAGCTCAAAAATACACCTTGATTCAAGGAGACCTATATTGGAAAGATAGAAATGGTGTACTACTATTGTGTTTAGATAAAAACCAAGCTGAGAAAGTACTAATTGAAATGCATGCTGGAATATGTGGTGGGCATTTTTCTACCAAGATCAATGCTCATAAGATTTTGAGGGCTGTATATTATTGGCCTAGTATATTGAAAGATACTCATGCATTTGTTTGGAAATGTGAGCCTTTCCAGAGGTTCTCAAATAAATTAAAGTTCTCAAGTGCCCTATTGTTGAAACCTATGAGTTCTGAAGCACCTTTTACAATGTGGGGTATTAATTTTATTGGAAATTTTTTAGAAAAATACAGTGGACGACACAGTTGGATACTTATTGCCACTGACTATTTTACAAAGTGGATTGAAGCTATTCCCACTAAAAAAGAAACAAGAATAGTGGTTACTGAGTTTTTATTAGAAAATATTTTAACCATATTTGGTGTCCCTACCAAGCTAGTTATGGATAATGCTATGTGTTTCAGATCTGATGAGATCAAGGATTTTAGAAATGAATATGGGATTATAATGTCTTATTCATCCCCATATCATCCTCAAGCTAATGGCCAGGTAGAATCCAATAATAAGAGCATTCTGAATATTTTAAAGAAGACCTTGGAAAAAGAACAAAAGAGTTTGGCATACAAAGTTGAAAATAGCTCTATGGGCTGATAGGATAACAGTCAAGAAAGCCACTGGTAAGTCACCATTTGAAATTGTGTATGGTCTACAGTCTAGGATGCCTATCAACAATCTATTACATGTATACAAGTTTATGCAAGAAGAAGAGTTGGAAATTTTTGATCCAATGAAAGACAGAATAATGCAACTAGCTGAACTTGATGAAATCAGAAGAGAGTGTCAAAAAGAAAACATAAAGCTGCAAAAAAAGATGAAGTATCTATTTGATAAAAGAGCAGGTTGCAAAAAATTTATACCTGGTGACCTTGTACTCCAATGGAATGTGAGAGTAGAGGATAAAGGTAAGCCTAAAAAGTTTGAATCTTTATGGCTTGGTCCCTTTATTTTTTCTCAGAGCTTTGGTAAATATTCTTATATCTTAAAGAATATGAATGAGGAAGAATATGATTTGCCAGTGCATGGGCAGTTCTTGAAGCCATTTTTTTGCAATAGGTTAGTCAACATATTTTGAAGTGGTCTAAAACCAGAGATTCTATGGTTCTTGATATAAAATTGCATTTACACATCCTCAGATAGAGCCACTGTTGGTTGTATTTCTAGTTTTGTAGTCTACCCAATAAAATTTTGAAGTTCCCAGTCATTCCTATGCTCAAGAGTTGAAAGTCATATCTGAAATTATTTCAAATATCTCTGCAAAAAATGTTTTTAGCCCTAAACCTAGTGAAAAATCTTAAAAACACTAAGTCCTAGGGTTACCTCTATTTGAAAATGCAAAAAACCCTAATATCTCAGTCAAGTGTCTATGTTGAAGTTACTTTTTCATAACTTAAGCTCTGAGAATAAAGCATGTGCCTTTATGTTAGTCGCTTATTCTCATAAAGTCAAGAGAATATTCCTTTCTATTTAGAGACTTAGTGAAAATCCTTTGTCGCATTATCTCCTGATAAAAATAATATACCTCAGTGGATATGGATATTTAGAGACAACCATCCATCTTAAGTCAGATCCAACGGTGGTCGGGAAGTCTCTGAATAAACCCTACAGTTTAAAAATCATCTAGCGACACTGAGTTTCCACAGTCGCAAAGTCTCCTGAACAAACTTGAGTTAGATGTCGGTTTCAATATCAGTGTTGTTTCCTAGTCGTGAAATAAATCAAGAGTTAAGTTAAAGGTCATGAGACTTGGCGACAACCATTAGATGAAAGGAAGATCCAACGGCAATCACGAGGTCGTTGTAAAAGGTTGAAAAGTCAAAAGTGATCCGGCAATTAGGAGACAAAAGGATAGTTGAGACACATGTTTATTAGTCGCATAGTCTCTAATAAAAGTTTAAAATGAGATGTACACCTGGAAACTTGGAGATAGCAGTCATGAAGTCTTGTGAAAAATTAGGGTTTTCTTTGAAGATCTGGAGACTTGGCGTTGACCTTTAGATGCAAATAAAGGAAGATCAATGGTAGTCGCGTTATTTCTAGATGACAATTATAAAGGTGAAATTATTAAGTGATAAATAGATAAAGATTTTTTCGCATTGTCTCCAAATAAACCATGAGTCAATAGATTTTCTTGGTGAAAAAGAGATTACACAGTCGCCAAGTTTCCAGAAGTAAACCAAGGTAAAAGATTAGTTAGTAGATGGCTCAGTCACGGTGTCTCAAAAAGAATATGGGTTAAGTGAATTAATCTAGCGACAAGGAGATAATCGCTGATCAAAGGGTTGATCGTGTGGCAGTCGCTAAGTCTTGATATGAAACCATAGTTAAAGTAAACATTCAGTGACAAGGAGATTACACAGTCGCGAGGTCACTAGAAGCAGAACCAGAGTTAAAGTAAATACTTTTCTTCGGTGCCAAGATGTATAGTTGCCAGCCAATAGAAATTCAAAAATTTATGACAAGTGTATTAAAGGGTAGCTGAGATGTATGAGAAATAGCCAATCAGATCAAAATTGGATCCTATTTGAATATAATATAGATTTTTATCAGAAAGCACTCATTCATATTTGATTTCCTATCACTTTCAGAGGCTATGGCTAGAACAAAAATTGATTTCACAACATGAGGAATTGAAGCCAGAAGTGATAGAATTGCAATTATGTAAATTATGCATTGATTATTTAGAGATAAATAGGGGTTACCATTAATCATTGCATCTTACCAAGAGTTTATTATTTTCAAAGCAAGAATTTGCTAAGTTATCAGTGTGTGCAGAAAACAGAGTTTCTCAAAATTACAGAGTAAAATAAGCTAATTTTTAGTCTAAATTTGGGGAATTCAAGTGATTATCATTGCTCCAGAATAGATTGGGTGATTAACAGTTAGAAGTGTGTGATTTGAAGAGTAGATTTTTCTCAATATCTATGAAATAAATTGGAACAGAACAAGTGGATAAGATGAGTCAGGCAATGAGTGTAGCTTCTACCAGCGGAAGAAGTGGTGATGCTGATGATGACATGAAAGGGAAATAAAATTATTATGAAGAATTCATCTCTATGTTGCCTGGATCAAGTCAGAATAGAAAGGTAAATGCCTATACTCTCATAGATGATTTTCACTTCATTAGGGATGCTAAAACTCCAGGCTCTTCTAGTTATTCCCTTTTCAATTACTTCTATAATGATAGTGATGAAGTTGTGCCGATTTTGAACCCATGGACTTGTGGATTAGCCAGATTAATAGCCCTTGACATCTTTGTAGATGGTGATTTTATCTTAGAACTTGCCAGTAGGCATGATTCCCTAACCAAAACTATAAAAAGGGATGATGGGAAAGCCCTAGTAACCCTAGACAGGAACTCGTTCATTAAAGCATTCAACATATATCATCCAATGGCCACAAAAATAAATTTGAAGAGTTTAGAGAATAGGTATACTAGAGAATCTAGCATTGCATCCAACTTGATCTAGGAGTATCATGTGCCAAGGAGAATGAAGAATTACATTGCACCCATCCCAGGGACTGCTCCCTATTATTACAAAGACCTAAACTTATATATGAAGTATATCTCCTATGCATTGTGGAGAATGTTGGGAAAGGATGAAGGACCCGAGAGAATCACCTAAAATATCCTTATGATGGTCCTAGATATGCATAGCCCTCATACTAGTACCAATTATGATTATATTCATTATATAATCGATCAAATGCATCAAGGATTTATTGATATCCAGAACAAGAAAGACAACTCCAAATTCATGCATTATTCCATTTTAATGCATTTGATTTTATATTACAAATTTCCTATTATGAATTGTCAGTATTTGAGGCCTCAAAGTTTTCATCATAACCAGGCCAACCCCATTCAATTTTGGTTAAGAGTGTGGAATTATACATTTCCAGAGAACTTGAATTCTATGCTTTTGAAAACTGGATAGTTTATCCAATACTTAAGTGTCTAGGAGTAGACAAGATAAGGCTACTAGTGAAGGTACTGTAGCTACTGAGGCCACGACAATATGTTGATAAGTGGCTAGGAGACCACAACTGGGGAGACTTCTATTATGAGATGAAATTCACTTTGATCAGGATGCATGGTTGTACTCAACCAACCCATGTTCTACCATTCCATGTGCCACCCAGGATTGCAGCAATGGAATTTATTAAACAACTAATTTTGACAGAGAGGGAGCATCTGGATCCTCATAGGAAGGGAATATTCACCCCTAGATAGTTTAGGATTTACAACTTTACAATTGGTAAGAGGGAAATAGATCCAGTAAATAATTGGATGAGCCACTATAGAATGAATGTAGCCCTCTATAGATATATAGACACATAAGGCTTTATACTAAGTGCCAAGAAGCTATTGACACCCAATATTCCTTACACAAAGGATCACAAGGAGTGTATGGAAGAGGTCCTCATAAGGAATATAATGGAGGATGAGGAGGTAGATAAAAGGGCCAAAAAATTTAATGAATTGATGGACTTAGAGAGGCAAGTAAAGAGAAAAGGTATTTCTTTTGGGGGTTTCTTCCCAAACTTGCCATACTTGAAAAGACTTTATGCCATGATTGAGTCCCATACTATGTTATGCGATCAACTTGAAGATGCACTTGTAGTTCTAGAAAAGGGCCATAAAGGGCATTCATTATCAGAGTATGATGAGAACAGTGATGAGGAGTATTCAGTTCCTAGCGCCCCTCTAGTGAATGAGGCATTTTCTAAAGAAAAGGTAGTTGAGGGAGAGAATATAATTGACCTAATAGAGGTCCCAAAAACTGAGGTTACTAATGAGCCCCCACAAAAGAGACAAAGGATCAGAAGCCATCCTTGATGAACATACAAGAGAAGATAGAAGGAAACAAGATTATCTGGTCTGTCCAGAATATAGGAGACTTGGATATTTCCCAAGTGCTCACCCATTTTGCACAATTAAATGAGGCCAAGGCTGCCCAAATGTCCAAAATATTTAAGAAACTAACTAGTGAAACTAGTGATATAGTCAAGGACAAGGAGTTGGCTCTGATCAAGATCAAAGCACAAGAGAAGCTGATAGAGGAGCTTACAAAAAAATTGCTTGATATGCCTGAAGCTGCCCCTGTAGAGCACAAAGAGGTAAAAGATGCAGAGATACAAACAGATGAAACAGAGCATGCTGCGACAAAAATAGGGTAGGGTACAGATGAGCACAAAGAAGTTGTTTTGGGTGCATTGACTAAAATTTTGCAGCATAGGGTAGATATAATAAGGGATAAGATTGATATAGTTTATGGAGCTTATGGCAAGTTTCCAGGCTTGCAAGTAGAGTTTAATAATTTTGTCACAATTTTGAACCCATATTATGCAACATGGTCAGGTAGAACAAGATTGTTTGAAAGGTTGGAAGCTTTGCAACCACATAGGTAAAACCTACCAAAGGTGGTATCCCAAGTTGGGGTTGAGATAGAGCAGATAGGAGCCACCTTGTCCATTTCAAAAGGAAAGGCTAATCAGATAGAGGTGAGGTTGAACATGTTTGGACCTAGCTATAGCAGATTTGTACCTCTAATCAGATTAAAGGACAATTAGATTAAGCCACTAGGGGTATGGGGCTCAGAATTTGACACTATGCTGCCTTGTAAAGAGGTTTATGTTTCTGACAAAGGAGAACCAGATATGGAAAGATACAACAAAATTCTAGATGAAGCATTTAAAGAAGAAACAAATTTTATTAAGTTCATCATAGATGTCAAGAGTATTATTGATGCCAGGTGGGAGAGACAAAAGACCCAGTTGGAGAACATACAAAGCTTTGAATAGCCAAAAGAAGAAGATGTTACAGCATGGGACATATTAACAAAGCCCAAGAAGAAAAATCCTGTCACTGTTGACCTGGACATAATGGATGAAGAATATGAGGACACATGGCACAGGCTCTTTGAGCACAAGAAGGTTAGCTATCATGAAGACTAGTGTAAATTAGCCCGTATTGGTAGTCACTAGGTCTCGTTGCAAATATCAGATGTTATCCTGAACATATATAGACAAAGGCACCAAAGATCACAAGAAGACAGAATAAATAAGATCTTATTCTTCATTTTTGTCCATCCACCTCTTGGTTCTTTCCTATCTTTTGTCCTTTCTATATTTTAGGGTTAGGTCTTAAAACCATCCAAAATTTGTAGCATCCTTACGTCTTAAGGATTCCAAGATGGTTTAAGCCTATAAATAGAGCTTATTGTAACATTTTGAAAGATGATGGAATAGAATTACAAGGTAGACTACTACAATTTTGTCTGAGCCTCTGTACCTTTTATCTATTGTATGTATTTTGAAGCAGTTAGACATTAATAAAATACATTGCAATCTCTATTTTATATATTGTGTTGTGTCTTTTATTTCTATTCAAGATTTTATGTTTTTTATTTTTAAGGAATCTAAATACATCAACTGCAAGGTAGTTATGCAGTCATTTGTGAGGTCCTTCAAGGAAGGAATAATTCTTTCATATGATTCCTGGAAGCTGAATATTGATGTTTAATATCTGATGAACAAAGATATAGGAGTGAATGAATAGTTTTTAAGGCATGTTATCTAGGTTTCAATTATTTTCATTAGTCACCTAATTGTGGATTTGCATTCAATTTTGACTTTTTAGCCCATAGGATCAGGCAAGATCGGGCACTGGTTTATAGTTTTGCAAGTAATTGTTCAATCATCCAACATTTAAGAACAATCATTCAAATACATTACAGTTATAAAAGAACATACATTCATAAGAAATTGTGCTCATAGAGTATACAATTCAAGTTTTTTCATTCCTTTAAGAGAGAATCAAATAGGTTGTCCCTCCTAAGTTCATAATAACTATAAAAGGAAGAAGGATGAGAATCCTTATTGTATTACTATTTATTGTTGTCAAAATACTAGTTTGGCTCATTAAGCTCTATATGATATTATTCATAGTCACTTGCATATTTATCTACTTATTGATGCAGTAAAAGGCATTCAACAATTTAGTAAGAAGATATAATCCACTATAAATATACTGTCAATCAGTAATCATTCATAGGTAATACCTGCCTGAGTTAGTGGATCTCAAAAAAGGAGGATCATATCCAATCCTCATCAATTAGGATTTTCTTTCATATAGATTATTGGAAATATATAAGAGAAATCCATTCATACTGGTTTTAAAAGATACTTGCAAGAAAATCCCTAACACTAAGCAAGCCAGGAATTGTCGAGCAAGAATGATGACCGAGCACTACAGGCATCGCCGAGCAGGTTTTGTCGAGCACCAAAGTTGTCAAGTTCTTCAGGGACTGAGCACCTCGGCCAAAACAAAAGACAAGCAATAACACTCCTCCATGATCAAGTAATACTTCACCAACTAAGATCAAAACATACCAAGTACTCTCCAAAGAAAATATATTTTTGGGTGATAGAGGATTGCCAATAATCCTAGGATGCTCCTGCATCAGACACCCCAGGTAAAAGATGATCTCCCCATAAAGGAATTCATGAACATCTTAAGGGAATCAGAATAGGTATGCCATATATATTCTTAACCCATAACTCCTCTTGTCCTTCATTCCATGTTGTCTTCACTCTTTCCACTGTCCCATTCGACAAGTCACCCGCCCTGCACTTTTCTCATCTCCCCTATTTGCAACTAACAACAACTGACTCTGACCATCCTCTGCACTATTGATACCATCATAATTTTAGTGAATCACATCCTCACCAGATTTAATAAACAACTCGGTATCATCTGCATCTCTCTATGTCACTAGTGTCATCATCTGTTGCACTACCTTTATCAAAAATGCCATCTACTTCTTAATCTCTTCAAGTTCCTCAGAGATGTCATTCTCTTTTCCCTTCAAACTCCCCTTCCTTTCATCCATAGCAATAGGTTCATCAGATCTCTACTCCTCATGTTTGTCACTATCACTCAGACAACATCTGATAAGTCCACATCCCTTAACTCGTAATTCCTGCAAAGGTATCAGCTTATGCTTTGATCCACCTTGCCTTACCACATAAGTATTTGCACACCCATCAAATATAACATGTATATCATATTTCCAAGGTCTACCAAAAAATAGATGACAAGCATCCATAGGTACCACATCACACAATATATCATCATAATAATATCCAATCTTAAAATTAATAAGGCATTGATCCTCAATCCTAACCTTAGACACATCTTGTATCCAACTAATCTGATAAGGATTAGGATGTTTCCTCCTTTCCAAAGTCCCATTTGTTATAAAACAAAATTGTCAGAACTGCTACCATCAATTAAGACATTACATACCTTGTCCTTGCACTTACATATGGTTCTGAACAAATTTCTTCTCTGCACAGGTTCACTAACACATGCATCCAACCTCCTAGTGATAAGAGTTTCACCTTCTTCTGCAACATTCACTTGACTCTCCTCAGTAGTTAGTACAACTCTTCTTTTAGGGCATTGAAAATCCTTATGACCCTTCTCACCACACTGAAAACAAGTACCCATGAACTCATTTCTCCATCTTCCTCTTTGTCCACCATTGTAATTCCTAGTGGTTTGACTACTGCTAGATTCTTCATCAGTTTGTTTAGGATTCTCTACCATATCATTCCCAATAGTTGTTTCACTAGTCTTACCACCTCAGTTTGTGTTATTCTATCTTCTCTCAAACCTCTTGTTTAGCTTCTCCTCAATCTTCAATGATATCCGATAAGCATCTCCTATTGTGGTCATCTGAACAGTAAGTAACTCTTCTTGTATACTAGGTCTCAATCCATAGATATACTTAGCAACCTTTTCATTATCATCTTCTGAATGACCAGTCCTAATCAGGATTCTGTAAAACTCCTCGGTATACTTTTGCACTGATTTTCTTGCCTACCTCAAACCTTTCATCTTCTTAAACATCTCCAATTCATAATCCACCAGAATGAATTGCTTCTTCAACTTTTGAACTATTTGGTTCCATATGATGATCTTGTCTTTAGCTCTTCAACTTCTTTCCAATTGAACTTATCTCGACCATATGTTTGCAAGACCTTTTAGCCTTGTATTTGCAAACTGAACTCTATCAAGATCTTCTACTTCTTCATACTCAAAGTATTCACCCATCTTATTAATCCAATTGGTCAACTCTTCTGGCCTAAGGATTCTAGAAAATGTAGAAAATGTGATCTTAGGTATTTTCCCAATTTTAGATACAAATCTCATAAATCTAGCCTCCTCTAGATTGCTGAAATCTTCTACAACTTCTTTGAAGTGATCTTCTTCTTCAAACTCTTCACCATTATCTTGGTTTTCTTTAGATGCATTATTTCTTTGCAAATCCTCCTCCAGATCACGTACCTGATTTTGCAAAGCTTGGACATCTTCAAGACTAAGCTCCACCTTAGGTTCTTCTTCTGTAATCTCATGGTTCTTCCTTGGAGGCATCTTCAAGATCTCTGCAAACCCTCTGCAAAAAATCAACAACTTTCCAACCCAAGGTCCTAGTGCAAACTACCTCGCCTTTGGCGATCTGTCCGCTCACTCAGGAACTACAACCTCTGATACCACCTGATGCAGTCAAGGGTGAAGGATCCAAGAATAAACAGTCCAAACCCTAATGCAACCAAAACAACAACACAACAATAATCGAGATAGGAAACAACATTTAATTTATTGAAATATGCTAGGCTGTAAGGCCTTCCTGGTTATGTCCAATTATAAAGAAAGAAATCCAAGATCTAGAACAAATCTTTTGCAAGCATCAAGCCATTTACCTTCTGCCCAAACATACAACACAGATCCAATATTCAGACCCTTAGATATGATCTCATAACACTACTTAAATACAAGAGGAAACCAATAGGTGGGCCACAAAATCTAACATAAGAGATACCAATGACCCAGATTTAGGTCCCCACAATCCCCAATAAGAGATCCAAATTAAATGCCACACTACAAAAATTAAATGCATCAAGTCGGCCTCCCAGATCTGCAAGAACACATCAACCCAAACTGCTGAGTGTCAGCAGCACTACCTAGTGCCAACAACCAACACATGCTGAGAAAGCCAGACATCGTTGTAACACCCCAAAATTGGCATCTTGCAACCTTAACTAATTTTGTTGCATTTGTCGCTCTTCTAAATCATCAAAGTCCTATTGTACTAGGCAATTCTGAGTTTTCACTGACTCTACTCGACCTGAG
>MU227396.1:103028-125879 GCA_018584345.1 Thuja plicata | reverse complement strand
TGACCTCCCCACATTACTTGTCTTTCTCTGAGGAAGATGACCATTCTTTGAGTCACCCGCATAATAATCCTCTGCACATTGAAGTCATGATTGGTCCCAAGCGTGTTCGCTGTGTTCTCATAGATAACGGTGCTGGCCTAAATATTTGCTCTCCTACTTTCCTTATCAAGTTAGGCTATGGCGAAGACCGCATTGATGCTCACAAAAAGATAACCATTAAAGCCTATGATGAGGAAGAATGTAAATCTAAGGGTTTAGTTGTTTTTCCAATTAGAGTTGGTCCTATTGAACGCAATGTTATCTGTCAAGTGCTTGACATCCCTTTGGCATACAATATCCTGCTAGGAAGGCCATGGATTCATGAAATACAAGCTGTCCCTTCTACATACCATTAGTGCATTAAGTTCCCATGCCAAGGCTCTGAAGTGACTATACCTGCTAATACACACTATGATTGCAATGCCCTCACAAAATATGCTGACATCCTTGTACCTACCAACAAAGAATCTTTTGAAATCCTTGAGGATAAATTAAAATAAAAGGAAAAGAACTTGACTCTCAAAGAAACTGATATGGGAGGATATCAGATTAGACCTGTATTATCCATTACATCTTTGCCTTTGTCTCCCTGTTCTTTTGGGAGACCTTCTGAGAACACTAAACCTTCTATGATTTCTCCTCCAACAAAGTATGGTGGTACCTTTGTACAAGCCATAGTACCATTAGAAGAAGAAGCTGAAAATAGAGCTATCAAAGCTTGGATATATAAAGGAGAAGACAAATCTGAAAATAATCCTCCTTATGACATAAAACTTGAGCAATATGGCAAAGTTTTATCTATTATGCAACATTTTGTCTATAAAGGAGATGGTCCCATAGGTGGGAATCATAAGGGATTGATTGCACCACTTGAAGCTATTGGTCGCAAAACACGCAACTCTACAGGTATAGGCTTCTAGAAACTCACATTCCAATTGGGAATAAACAAGTTTGTACCTCGAGAAGATAAGAAACCAACATCTGAGGAAACACCTCAAGTTGCAGAACCTGAAGATAGCTCTGATGAGGATACTTTTCCTTATCCTATTCCACCAAACCTGGCAGCATTCTTTGCTGAGCCAGATAACTTTTTACCACATGTCAGTACTATAGACACTGACAGTGATTCTAATACTACCACTTCTATTGCTCCATTAACTTATGAAGAGTGGAAAGAAATGTATCCTCTAGGTCCTGATCATCACAGTAATATACACATACCATCACACTTTTGAGAACAATTTGATCAGGAATTCCAGTCACTTCTCCTTACACAAGAGGCAAGTGATGATACAAACACTACTGAGGTACCTAGGTCAACAAGTGCTCATTTGACCATAGTAGAAGTTCTAGGTAGAACTCATCCCAACTGGGGACAAAGAGTTGATTTTACTCACATGCTTGACATGAGACCTAATGATGAAACAGACTCCCATGAATATGAGTTCAACAACTTATCCTATGCCACTTCTGACAGAGATATAGATACAACTAATGCATATGAAAACCTTCTCGAAGTAGGTGAACAGTCTAGTGTTGAGTCACATGAGTCTGACTCCCTAGGTGTTAACATGTCATCTACTACAGTCATTAGGAATCAAAGGAATTCGACTATACCTTTGGATGAGATCACTTTGGGTCTTGACTTGCTTGTCCATGCCTTTGATGATTATACCATGAATGCACTTGAACCCATCACTCCTCTTTCACTTTGCCATACTGAGCTTATAGACTGGAACTCTACCTCCCCATCTAATGAAGTCCTTATGTTCCAGAATGATTACGCTCTTGCCTGTTACCTACACATTGTCAAACCTATAATGTCTCCTACCAACAAAGCAAGTGTCAACATGACTGAGGCTGACATCCAGTATCTTAGTCACAAAATAAAAAGAAGAAAAAATAAGCGCTCTGATGGTGAAAACCATGTTGTGGCAGTATCAGAGCCTAAAATAGTCAAAATAAAAGACGTATCCAAGGGTGAAAACCTCTCCAAGGAGCCTGAGGATGAGATACTTGATGTGCTTTTGAGTCATTTTCAAGAAAGATCATCTATTCTTATTGAACCAACTCAACCTATCAACTTGGGTACAGAGGCAGAACCTTAGATTATTCACTTGGCACAATCACTATCAGAGGCAGAAAGAGAGGATTTCATCACATTCTTCAGAAAGAAAAAGATTAACTTTGCATGGAAATATTTAGATATGCCCAGATTAGACCCTAATCTAATCATGCATCATCTATCCATTGCACCAGGTGTTAAGCCCGTCAGGCAGAAGCTTCACAAAATGCATCCACATGTAGCCCTACTTGTCAAAGCCAAATTAGAGAAATTGCTTAAGGCAGTGTTTATTAGAGTCATTGATTATGTAGAATGGATCTCTAATATTGTTCCAGTATCGAAACATGATAAATCTATAAGAGTCTATACAGACTACAGAGACTTGAATTTGGCATGTCCTAAGGATGATTTTCCATTACCTAATATTGACATGATCATAGATATGACAGCTGGGTATGAAATGTAGTCATTAATGGATGGTTTCTCTGGTTACAACCAGATGAAAATTGCGCCAGAGGACCAAGAGAAAACAACTTTCACATGTGCCTGGGGCACCTTCTGTTGGAATGTCATGCCCTTCAGACTCAAAAATGCTAGATCTACATATCAGAGAGCAGTTACCACTATATTTCATGATATGATGCATAAAACAATGGAAGATTATGTGGATGACACTTTGGCTAAGAGCATGCACTGAAAGAAACATCTTGCTGATCTAGGTCCTATACTAGATCATATGGAACAATTCAGTCTGAGACTCAATCCTAAGAAATGCGCATTTGGCGTAACATCTGGAAAATTACTTGGCTATATCATATCTGCCAAGGGTATTGAAGTAGATCCTACAAAAGTACAAGCTATTCTGGAAATGCCGCCACCTAAAAATATCAGACAAATGAGAGGACTTCAAGGCCGCCTGCAGTCTATCCGGCATTTTATCTCTCAACTAGCGGACAAGTCACAACCATTTACCAAGACTTTGAACAAGGGTGTGACTTATCACTGGAACAAATAATGTGATGAAGGGTTCACACAAATCAAGCAGTATCTTACAAACCCACCAATCTTGATGCCTCCCATTCATGGGAAGCCACTTATACTTTACATATCTACTACGGATACATCATTGGGTATCCTATTGGCTCAAGAAGATCAACACAAGAGAGAAAGGGCTATCTATTACATTAGTCGAACTCTAGTCTCATATGAAATAAAATACTCTACTATAGAGAAGGCTTGCCTTGCAGTGGTGTTTGCTTCACAAAAATTGTAACACTATATTTTGGCTCATACTACACATCTAATTGCTAAAATTGACCCTTTGAAATACTTGCTCAGTAAAGCTACCCTCACAGGTAGACTAGCTAAATGGGTCATGCTTCTCAGTGAGTTTGATATTGAATATGTTGAAAGGAAAGCCATTAAAGGCCAAGCAATAGCAGATCAGTTGGCGGAAGCACCTCTAGTTGATCATCAACCATTACACATTAAATTTCCTGATGAGTCCATATTACTTCTTACACATCGCTCATGGAATATGTTTTTCGATGGTTCATTTACCCAACAGGGGTCAGGTGCTGGGATACTGTTCATTACACCTCAACCATACTCATTGCCAAAAGAATACAAAATGTTGTTTCCTTGTATGAATAACATTGCTGAGTACGATGCCCTCATCAACAGTATGAAGATCACCCTTGAGTGGCACGGGGATGAACTAAATGTTCTTGGAGATTCCCAGTTGGTCATTAATCAGGTTAACGATATTTATCAGACAAGGGATGAAAAGTTGGTACCTTATAAATGATGGGTTGTTGATATCTTAAATAGTATTTTACTCATATCACATTTCAACAGGTCCCGAGGGCAGATAATAAAGCAACAGACACCATGGCTACTCTTGCCTCTATGCTACAAATGCTTGAAAATGATTTTAGACATGAATTCCTGGTGGAGACATTACGCTACCTACCCTATGAATCCCCTGACTCCCAGATGATTTTTTCTATTATAGGACATGACTCATCCTGCTACCATCACATCTTCTCCTACCTACGTGACTAGATCATTCTGGACACTTACTCCCAGAATGAGAAACGTCACCTAATCCATAGTGCTTCATGGTTCATCATCATTGCTAATGACTTGTATAGACGTGGTCTAGATGGTACCCTCCTTAGGTGTTTAGAACCTGATGAATCTAAAAAAGCGTTAATAGAGGTGCATGAAGGCATCTATGGGTCACACTCTCACGGCTTGACATTGGCCCACAAACTTATTAGAGCTGGTTACTATTGGTCAGATATGGAAAAATAAGCAACACAGTTTGCTAAGTCCTGCAAACAATGTCAATTACATGGAAATCTGATTCATGCTCCAGCCAAGGAGCTTATTCCATTTATTAATTTTTGGCCATTTCAGCAATGGGCCTTTGATTTGGTGGGTCAGATCTACCCCTCATCCTCCAATAGACATAAGTTTATCATTACAGCTACAGATTATTTTAATAAGTGGGTGGAGGCAGTCCCTCTCACCGTTGCCAGTGGAAAAATAGTAGCAATGTTTATTCTCAATTACATCATCTGCAGGCATGGTGTACCCTCAGTAATTATCACAGATAATGGGGGACAATTTAAAAATAAGGATTTGACAGAGCTCTGCTCTAAATTTAAAATTACTCAACATTGGTCTTCCATCTATTATCCTCAGGGTAATGGACAGGCGAAAGCTTCCAACAAAACAATCCTTAAGATCCTGCATCGCACAGTGCATAAGTCCAGATGAGATTGGCATCTCCAAATCAATCCAGCTCTTTGGGCATACAGGACAAGTATAAGAACACCAACAGGGGCTACACCCTATGCATTGGTTTATGGAGTAGATGCTATGCTACCTATTGAGGTCGAGATTCCTTCTTTACAAATCTCTTTGAAGGGCCTCATCACTGATGAAGATACTAGAATATCTCAGCTACAAGAGCTAGAATTACTTGATGAACGTCGCCAAGTGGCGTTCAATCACCTAAGAGCATACCAAAAGAGGATGTCTAAAAGCTATAACAAGAAAGTTAGACCAAGAGGCTTCCAAGTAGGTGACCTCATTCTGAGGGAGAACCCTAAGAATCAGCAACATCGGGTCTAGAAAGGCAAGTTTGAACCTAATTGACTAGGTCCATATATTGTTACTGCACTATTTGGGTCTGGTACCTATCAACTCTCTACTATTGAAGGAGAACAACTCAAAGAGCCCATCAACACTCTTCATTTGAAGCAGTTCTACAGCTGAGACATCTTCAGTATGCTCATGTATATACTAAAGTCCTGAAAAAATTCTAAAAATCTGAAAAAGTCCTAAAAAAATGATCATCTTAGTGAAAACCTAGCAATAGGCGCTTTGATGTATCTCCAAAAAAATTATATATTCCAAAAATACAAAAAAAATAAAAATTGAAAAATACAAAAAAAGAGAAAAAAGTGCCACTGATGAAAACCTGGCAAACATGCGTCATGGTAGCAAAAAATAATTTCTTCCAAGAAGGTGAAAACCTGGTAAATAGGCGCCTCTTGTTTCACGATGCTATATCTATCGTAGCACCCCTTGGCTTTATGCATTTGCTTTCCCGCATTGCTGCTTTCCTACTTTCATTTGCTTTCAGTTCCCGTCAAGACACCAACTCACATAGATTGAAACTGGTCATACTCTTAGGGAAACCCTCCTGGTCTTTGGGGCATCATCTTATTATCTTTTGGATCTACTTTGTGACATTCTCTAGTGGTTCTCACTACGTCTGCCTACTGTCACTTAGCTTATACAGAGTTCTCTCTTCTTGAGAATCTCCCTCACATCAGTCACCAGTGGTTCTCACTATGTCTGCCTACTGATGTATAGCTTATACTATGATCACTTCATTTGAGCATCTCTCTCACGCCAGTCACCAGTGGTTCTCACTGTGTCTGCCTACTATCACTATTCTATCGAGACTGCTCACATTTGTTACAGTTGGAGTTATACTCACACGCTCTATCTATCGATAGTCAGTCTTGATGATTCTATGCTTTAGTTTGTACATATCTTTTGGTCACTTTTGTGACACTCTGGTTCCTTTGCAGACCCTCCTGACTTGACTTTGATTCAGCGCCATACGCTTGGGGGCAATCACATCTCATTTGTCCTTGCAACTTACGTCAAGTCAATCATCATTACTTGGGGGCATAGACCCCCCATTTGATCACATCTCTGGTTTACACCTGAGTCAGTAATCTTGTCACTTCTCAAGGACAACTCGCTACTGACACAAACTGGTGTTTTTCAACACCACCATAACAGTGTTTTTTAACACTATCTTTGGACACATCTGTGTTTTTTAACACACATCGGATATCTCAAACTTAAACATCTTTTGATAACAATCAAACACAATGCACTCACAAACACAATGGTGTTTTTCAACACCTCATACACATCCACATTCGCAAACTTTAAAACAGGCTAAGCTATGCTTGAATATTTCTTTGTATGCTGTCTATTCTCATGGATTTCATTGATATTTTCTTTGTCTACTGCTTGTTGGTGTAGTCCCAATGATCTGAAAATGTAAAATAAATAGGGTGTATGTGATAAGAGCTCCCGCAATAAGGTGGAACAACCTCACATCCCTTGATCTTGTTTATTTGTACGCCATGGTGAGGTTGGTACTATCTCCTTGCCTGTTATTGCTCTGTTTGTCATTGTTTTGCTTATTATTGATCTGTTTGTTTACGCATGATCGCACTCATGTTTATCTTGGCTTTGAATGCCTTGATATTGGTGTACTCTTGGAACATTAACTGGAAGCAATGTTCAGGTCATCTTGGATTTTGTGCCTTGGTGCTTACGTTTATTTCCTACATTTTATCCGATGCAAGTCATATTCATATCCTTATGGTTGCATTGTGGCGCTAGTAAGGGTTGTATCGACTTTGTTGTTCCAAAAAAATGCTCAATGATGATGATTTTACGATGGGTCTCACAACCATGTCCTAGAATTGCACTTTCATATTGCATCTAGCATAGAATTGCATTTTCATATTGCATATAGCATATGCTTGCATTTTCATTCTAGACTTGCATTGTGGTAGCAATTCAGTGTTCTCTTCTTTGCATTCTCCTAGGTTCATACATAGGGGAGTTCTTCTTTAGAGTCTTGGTTTCATCATGACTGCCCAAGTGTTTGATCCTTGCTCTCTATCTTCAGCTATATGCTCAATCCATTTTTGGGATCGAAATCAAAATCTGACACTTCTATATAGCTCAAAATAGCATTTTAAAATTTTCAGGACCGACGCGATCGGACACTTGTGCAGTCAACTTTTTGACGTCGCTTTCTTGTCAAAATCTTATCACATCATTATTTTCTGAATTCTTTGACTTTTTTTTCTCAAAAGTCAACTCTGGTCAACCGTAGTCAAACTTGATCAACCAGACCTCAAAATCACTCGAAATTGATTCTGAATCTTCTGACTTCTTTCATAATCTATTCTGAGTTCTTCTTGATCTCTAACTCAACATCTATCTACGATGTTTCACTCTCCATCATCATTATGACATGTCATCTTTCAATTTCGCTCTCGAGGGGGCAGGATGATTACATCATTGAATCTATTCCAATCAATCTAATCTGATTTTCAAAAGTCCTTATTACTAGGGACATCTCATCACTTGGGGCATGTTCAGTTTTTCATACCTCATGGTCAAAACTGGGTGTTCCATGCTTTCCAATCACTTGGGGCATGTTTAGTTTTTCGTACCTCACGGTCAAAACTGGGTGTTCCATGCTTTTCAATCACTTGGGGCATCTTCAATTTTTTGTACCTCACGGTCAAAACTGGGTGTTCCATGCTTTTCAATCACTTGGGGCATGTTCAATTTTTCATACCTCAAGGTCAAAACTGGGTGTTCCATGCTTTTCAATCACTTGGGGCATCTTCAATTTTTTTTACCTCACGGTCAAAACCGGGTGTTCCATGCTTTTCAATCACTTGGGGCATGTTCAGTTTTTCATGCCTCACAGTCAAAACTGGGTGTTTCATGCTTTTCAATCACTTGGGGCATGTTTAGTTTTTCGTACCTTACGGTCAAAACTGGGTGTTCCATACTTTTCAATCACTTGGGGCATGTTCATTTTTTTGTACCTCATGGTCAAAACTGGGTGTCCCATGCTTTTCAATCACTTGGGACATGTTCAATTTTTTGTACCTCATGGTCAAAACTGGGTGTCCCATGCTTTTCAATCACTTGGGGCATGTTTAGTTTTTTGTACCTCACGATCAAAACTGGGTGTTCAAATCCTTCTTTTGTGCTTCATGCATCATACTATTCTTTGAATCAATGCGCTGCTCGCACATCAATTCAAAGAGGGGCAAAATGTAACACCCCAAAATTAGCATCTTGCAACCTTAACTAATTTTGTTGCATTTGTCGCTCTTCTAAATCATCAAAGTCCTATTGTACTAGGAAATTCTGAGTTTTCACTGACTCTACTCAACCTGAGTGTCAAATGCAGAAAATCTTAAATCTATATTAATCATACATCATATTTAATTCCTAAATATCTATTTAGCTAAACAAACCTTATGATCAAATTAATTTAATTATAAAGTCCTAGCACTTTAATTAAATTAAATTCACCCTCTTTAGCTGAGACACATGAAAAAGGAATTAAATGATATTTAATTATTAAATAAATATCCTCATTTTCAATAATTGAATTTAATATTCAAATAATTGAGAAAAATAAATTATGAGGTCATATTTATTTAATTAATTGGATATTCTCTCAAAAAATCTTTCTTCTATTCAGAAATAGAAACTTCTCTTTAATTATGCTTTAAAGAGAGATAAAACAATTTAATTCAAATAAAACAGAATTAAATCAAAGAAAGAAAACAGCTAAAGCAGGAAGAAAACAATTTATTGAATTCTTTTCAATAAAGCTTTCTGTTTTAAACTAGCTTTTCTATCTGTTTTATTTCAAAGAGGAAAGTTTCTATTCTGATAATCTTAGAGTCTATAAAAGAACTCTCATTCTTCATTCAAAACCCCACTCACTTTTGCATTGTTAGAATACTGAATTATTGTCTCATTTTCTTGCTAATCTCATATAGAGTAATTTCATTTTGCAATAAGATAGTTTCAATTTCTAGATTAATTGCATTGATCATCATGTCTTAGATAATCTCTTATATCTCTCATTTCTTAGCATAATCTTGCATTGTATTGCATTTATCATGATAAATCCTTCATTCCTAGATTGGTCCATGGTTGTGAGACTCTCGTCCTGAGAGCAATTTCAAAAACCCTGTCTGGATAGAAGGCAACAGGTCAAATCATGCAGGCAGACATGATGAATAATCTCATATTCAGTCTTGTGTGTACCTGGTGAAGAAGGACTATGTTGAAGTGTATGGTGAATTAGCAAGGCCAAATTTACCACATACAATCGCTGAGTAAGCATGATGACCGAGCACTATAGGCATCATCAAGAAGGTTCTTCCCAACACCAGAGTTTCTGAGTTCTTTAGCGCCCGAGCCCCTCAACCAACAAAGTAGTCGAGCAACAACACTCCTCCACGACCGAGTAACACTTCACCAACTAAGATCAAAAAGTACCAAGTACTCTCCAAAGAAAATATATTTTGGGGTGACACAAGATTGCCAAGAATCCTAGGATGCTCCTTCATCATTATGGAGGTTCACTGCAACCTTGTTTTTCTTAGTTTAAAGAGTTAATTTATATGCTTTTCTGAACTGAATAATGTATCATAGACATGATTCTGATGCTGAGCATTTATACTCCCCTCATAGGTTCAGTTAGTGGTTAAGTCTTATTTGGATTTTAGGATTGTTAACATCCTATTTTAGATGTCTATTTTGTAGAAGTACCTATTTACTTGTCTTTAGTTGCCTTATAGTTCACCATTCCTATTTTGAAAGTACACTATCTTTTTCTCTTTGGTCTTCCCTTCAAATGTCATTGGATTCATTCTATCTTTATCTTAGTATTGCCCATTTCCCATAGTTTTGAAGACTATCCTTGTTCAAAATACCCTTTCACAGCCTCAATATTTGATTCATACACTATGTCCATTATGTACTTTTATGAACATCGGTTTGCAAAATTATGTTCTTCCTCCCTTATTGATATAAAAATTACTAATTGAATTAGTATATGTTACAGAATCTTATAGTCTTAAGATTTGATTACAGATTGGCCAAGGCTTTTTTTGCTTCAAATGAATAATGAATACATAATTTTCCCTTCATCACTTATGGAATTTTAATTGATTGTATTATCTAATGTGATTTGTGACCACATAAATTTGATGAAGCATATGGGATTGCATAGCAATGCATAGTTGAGTACAGTTTTGGATCATCCATTGCTAAAATGGCCTTTACAGACTTAGCATATATGAAGTGATGACACTGAAAAGGGAAAAGGGACAAGAAAGAAAAAGTGATGTCCAATTCATAGCTTGCAGCCAACAACCTGAAAGGGAGTAAAAGCTAGAAATTTTTGAAGGCTTTTGGCCACTCAAAGCATAGATAGCTACATTACAAGACTGATAAATGTAACATTTATGCATAAATTGGCCTAAGTTAATTATATTGCATATGTCCACATTATAACACTGCTTTATGAAATTGAGCAATATTTCATATATCCACATTATGATATTGCAAATTTTGTTGACTGCAATTTGTCTGAAACATATTTAGTGATCATGAAATGTTTAGTGTAATATGTCTAAACACAAATTGGCCTATGTTAATTATATTTCATATGTTCACATTATGAAATTTCTAATCCCATATTGCTGTTATCATATGTAGACCCAAAAACATATGGTTGGTATAGTGAACTATAAAAGAACCTTTCCTTTCCTATATCCACATTTTGACAATTTTTAGTCTATTTGGAGTTTGATTGTTGTTTTAGATCACGCTCAGTTGTAGCTATCCATAATAGTAGCCCTCTAATCACCGCTTTTAACTTAACATCGTCCTATCATGGAAGTTGAAATTTTTTGCTTTTCAAATAAATACTATAAAATAATGTGCAATATACTCTAAAAGAAAGGGCTAAGATCTGCAAAAGTTTTCTAAGGATACAGAGACTGAGATAGATTTCCCTATAGGCGATGCTGATATAAAATAGAACCCTTTTTCTATAAATTGGTTACGTTATGTGGAAACAATTTAAGTAGAAACCAAGAGTATATGTGAGAAACTATAGAAACTACACAAAAATAGATAGTATGTTTTCTTTCTCAAAAATTGTAAATTTAAAAACATGTTTGCAATTCGCCACACAACATAAAAGTCCCTAAACTAGTGGGGGAAACTTTCAATACCCCAAGACCAGCTTGAAGCTTATACCAATATATAAGGAGCTCCCATTGAATAGATACAGATCTATTTTAATTTAGTATCTATACTTTCTATTTCCATGGGTGTACTTTCTATTTCCATGGGTCTTCTCTTAGAGTAAAAGTAAGAATGCAAGCCCCTTCCATGGAACCTACTACCACAAATTTTCATTCAGTATCTGTACTTTCTATTTACATGGGTATGCTCTCAGAGTAAAATTAAGAATGCAAGCCCCTTCCATGAAACCTACTACCACAAATCCAATTAGTTAAACTTGAACTTCTAAATTTTTGACAATAAATTTGTCCTTATAAAGTTCTAGCTTTTACTTTTGAATGAGTCTAGCCATCCTGGCCAAAAGGTAGGACAAAGCATTTACTAGTACTATGACCCAGGTTAAGCCCCACTGGGTATGTTCCCCATGCTAAACCTATCAGGTCATGTGGACAAGGACTGTGCATGTCCCAGGTGAATTTCAGCAGAAGAGAAACCCCTGAGATGGGAATTTAGTGTATGAGCAATATTTCATATATCTACATTATTTCTTCTTCTGGTTAGCATAAGTGAAGAATTCTTAAGGGTTTTATTTTACAGCCGACTTTTTAGGCAACTATCATGGATTGAAGTCCTGTTCATGGCTTTTTTATGCAGGTTCTAGCATTTTGTTGCAATGTACTTGGTTTTTGATATGTGAATTAGAACCTAGTGCTGATGAAGTTGACCTTAGGTGCTCATGAAACAAGTTGCTTGAAATATGACTTCTCAACGCAGTAAACAAATGAGTAGTATTTTCAATTTCTCTGTGAGAAAATGTGAACATAAAGTAGGCCTTTCTTCATTAGTCATTTCCTCTAATTTAAAATTTGGCTCACACATGTCAACACATTTTCAAATTTCAAATTTCAAATTAATCCACCTCTAACATCTTCAATAAATGATTACCTTTCCTCTTACAACTCTGCCCCCACTTGTCATTTGCATCCTCTTCGCATTGTTTGCTCACACATGTGTGAGCACATTTAGTCCTTACACACATCACAAGGAGAAACCTTTAATCCATGCCTTCTCTTGGAATCAATTATCACTGTCCATTCATCACTCAATCTTGACCCTTGATTTCTCTTATGAAAAATCTACAAATTAAAGCTTTTTTTGTCTCATTCCTCATCACATCTTCTTATGCATTGTTATGCTACTCAATTAATGAACAATTACATTCCTCCATCAACAATATTATCAACATTTTGTTACTTTGAGGTTTGTATGCTCTTGTTTTGAGTAGGTTAATCTTGTTTCTTATTTTCTTTATCACATTTGCATACATATTATTATATTATTTTGAGGTTTGCATGTTCATGTTAGAATGGTCTTAGTTTGCATTGCTTGTTCTTTTTTTATATACATTTTCATGACACTAATAAACAAGTGCCATGTAGTGGCGTATACTTGCCGTTATAATACAATATAATAGAAATATAAGAATTATTTTAATTTATTTTTATAATAATTATATTACCAAATATTATATAATTTTGAAATTTTAATATGTATATTATATGAAAATTTTAATAATTTAATGTAGGTAACTTTTAAAAATACATATATACATAATGTTAATAATTTTTTTTATGTCATATAACATATAATTAAGTTATTTAAGATGTATGTTGAATGAATATTTTATTAATATTATTATTTAACTTTTAAAATTTACATAAGAAAATAATAGTAACTTTTAAGGAAATATAATAAATAACATATAAGTATATAATAATTATTGAAATAAATTTGAATAAAATTTTAAAATAATATATAATATCAATCACTATAATATTGAAAAATATTTTAAAGTTTTAAATAAGTATTATGAATAAAATTATATTTAAAATATAATAAAAATAGTGCACCTAATATATTATGTTTTAATTTTTTTAGGATTATAACATATATTATAAAATCTAATTTAGAATACAAGCTTCAATTATATGATTTAAACAAGTGGTGTATCTTAAAAATAATATTTAATAAGTTATGTTTGTATATATTATAGTTTCATTTCTATAGTTATAATTGTTAAAAATTAAAATATAGTTATAAATTTTAAATGTAAGATGAAATTTAAATTTCATGTTTAGAAATTAGAGTTTCCTCTATATAAATATTTATTTACAAAAGAAAAATAATTATTAATTAGTTCTTAATTTTATTGGTTATTTGGTTAGAAATTTATTAATTGAACATGTTAGAACTACATTTAATAGTTTGTAATAGTTGTCTTTATATTCTTTTTTTAACATTTGTGCACAAGTGAATAAATTAAAAACTATTAATAGTCTTTAATTTATTAATTGTTCATAAGAAATGTAAAATGCTTATAAAGCAAAGAACATTATAAATTACAAGACAAGTTGTATTCCATTTAAATATTAAAGATATATTAGTGTTTTGGATGCAAAACAAAGGGAAAAGTGGCAAGAAAAGACAAGAACAAGAAAGAAATAGGTTAGTATAAAAATGTGAGGTTCGAAATAAAGTTAAAACTTTAAGCATGGATGAGGTTATTTGTGATATTAAATATATGATTAGAAATAATTATTTCTCCAACTAACAAAAATGATTATTAATGTGACTAATTGTAGATACCAAAATGTGTCCACACATAAACACAATTGACCTTATCCTATCCTAGCCAATTAAATACATAAATATTATTTATTTAATAATCCGTACCTATACCCTACCCTTAATTAAATAAAATTTTATTTATTTAATCTTATCCTATCCCACTATCTATCTCAGACATTTAATTAATTCTAAATTAATTAAATTAATCTATAGTCTAAATCCCCCACCTTTTCCTAAATCCTACCCACTAGGTAATCCTTGATTAATTGGTCTAATTTTTTGATTCTTAACTTCATTAGTCATTTCCTCTAATTTAAAATTTGGCTCACACATGTGAGCACATTTTCAAATTTCAAATTAATCCACCTCTAACATCTTCAATAAATAATTACCTTTCCTCTTACACCTTTGTCCCCCACTTGTCATTTTCAAGCACATTTAGCCCTTACTTGTGTCACATGGAGAAACCTTTAATCCATGGCTTCATCACATTTACATACATATTATTATATTATTTTGAGGTTTGCATGCTCATGCTAGAATGGACTTAGTTTTCTTTGCTTGTTCTATTTTTATATACATTTTCATGCAATACACTAATAAATAAGAAATGAAAATTAATATTAAACAAGAGAAAAAATTACTCAAGATATAACTTTTAAAAGTTAAATTAAATATTCTATATTTTTAAATAATTTTATAGATTATTTTCATAATTTGGATGGTAGGAGTATAACATATATTATAAAATCTAATTTAGAATACGAGTTTCAATTATATGATTTAAATAATGTATAATGTAATTAATATTTGAATACATTAATAAAGAGCAATTTAGTTGAGAAATTTATGGTGAAATATGTATTAATAGATTTTTAATTTTTGTTTTTATTTATAAGTGTTAAAACAAATGAGATGAGGAGTAGGGAATGATGAGTTTCATATTAGTATTTTGTAATATTTATGAAAGATCTTTAGGCAGGTATGCAACTTATGCCTTTTATATGTTTATGAGAGGACACCTTGAGATAAAATTAAGTATAAACATAATACATATCTATTCATAACATTCTTTATGAGCTCTACTATAATGTTTAATCTAACATTCTCACAAGCAATGCATCTTGTAGTGGTTGTGAGATAACTTGAGCTAATGATTGGATCTATGACAACACATTGACCTCAACCCATTTCAATGTGTTGTCATGATCTAATGTGTTGTCACAAGACATTAAAAAATAAGAAGAAAAAACCAAATATAACTATATTGAAAATCTAAGTTCACCCCCACAATTTATTATGTGTTTTCTTTAGTATTTCAATTCATTTTAAAAAATAAACCCATCAATATGTCTTACCATAGAAACATCTTCAAATGCAATCAATTATAACTATATATTAAGAATCTAAACCTACCCCCATATTCTTTAAATTATATTCTAATAATTAACCTATAACTTTAGTCAAATAGAATATCATAAAATCTTTCATAATGAAAATTCATTCAAATTTTATAAATTTAAATATTAAATTAAAATTAAAAAATACTTATCCAATTTAAGATGCTAACACTTTTGAGAAAAAACAAAAATAAACACAAACCCAAAATGAATTTTTAAAAAATCTCAATCATTACATCCAATCGAAAGGTTCCCTAACTAAACGTATAGAAACATATTCAATGATTAAAAACATTAAGGGAAGTTTCTTGTTCCTTTTTATGATCTTTGGATATAGATAGATGTAAATTATTAATATTTAAGTTAATATCTAAATTTTTAGAAAGCATACAATGATTAAACACAATGAAGGTTCTTGTTTCTAAGCATGTTCTTTAGAGGCATAAAATGTTTTGAAAAAGGTATTTGACCATTTTATATTTAATATAGTACACGACAGGTAATGTGAGTTTGTCTTTTGCTGTGTATATTTATTTTAGATATGATGGAATTGTCCTTAAAAGAAATTAAAGTATTTGGTAAAAAATTAAGTTGATTCCTTGTTATTTGTATCCAACTCACAAAAGGAACCTCGAAAATTATTATGCCTTTCATATGATGACAAGATAACTATATATTAATATAAATAGTTAGTTTTTAAATGGGAAAAATAAATTAACCAACTGTTATTTCTAATTATAAAATATAGTAACATTTGTGCATTGAACCATGGAATCTCACTCGAATACTAAGCATAATTTAAAATAATATCAAGGAATTTAGTAGAGTTTGTTTAACTTGTAACGTGTAGGCATTAACAAATATAAGCATTGTTTTAAAAGGCTTGAGATGTATGTATAAACAAATATGGTTTCTATTAATGAGGTTGATGCAACCCAGATGAAGTGTATGAGCTGGAGTGGAGGTTTTTCATGTTAGGATTAAGTAATACTGAGAGGGGGGTGAATCAGTATTACAACACTTCAAACTTAAACTTATCAAATTCCAACTTAACCAGATAATTGCTGAAATGAAAAGAACATAAACACAAAGCACACAACTCATAACACCATGAATTTGTTCTCGAAGAAACCTTGGCCAAGGGAAAACCCCGGTGGGAAAGGTACCCACAAATATGCACTAAAGGTATTATGTCCCTGTTAGGAGACATAGCCCTATTAGGAAATGAGTATTACATTAGTACATTTCCCTTTTAAAGGAATAAAAAACCCTGTTAAAGGTATACACTGAGCTCACTACTCATACAATCAGAAATATGTCTCTGTTACAATGTTTTTTCAAAATGAACATGTATCATCTTAAAATGAACGCACTCTATGTTGAGACCTTTTAACCCTCCCTAGTAGGCTATTTTGGTCATGATTCAGAGACTTTCATGCTTCCATGGAATTTCATGTGCTTTTGTGCCTGTTCTGCCCCTCTTTTCTGCCTTTTCTCTTTGTTTATGAGACTTGGGCACATTTCTCGAGGTACTGACCCTCTGGGTCGACCTCGACCTCAACCCTAGGATAGGGTAGACCTCGACCCTGACCCCAGGGTCTAGGGTCCTTTGGGTTGGGTCCCAGTTTTGGGGTTTCGTCAAAATTTCATCTTTTCCCTCTTTGGGGCCACTATTTCTTGAGTTAAGTGTCGAATTCTCAAATTAATATTTGAGGTGGACCTTTCTCGAGATCTATGTAGGATTCCTAATTTATTATTTTAGATTATCCTTCCTCGAGTTTTCTGCCTAATGCTCAAATTAACTTTGGGGTTGGCCTTACCTCGAATTTTGTGACAAGGCTTTTAAATAATTATTTTTATTTCTACCTTAAGGGTGGACCCCTTCTAGAGTTTTGTGACAAGAGCTTAATTTGATATCTTCTCCATGTGCACCTCTCTAGAGTTTTGTGCCATGGTCCCTTAATTGTGCCTAGACCTTAATTTAATTTCCTCTCCATGTGCACCCCTCTAGAGTTTTGTGTCATGGACCCTTAATTATTGTTTCCTATGTTGGCCATTTCTAGAGTTTAGTGCCATAGTTGGAATTAATATTTCCTCTATGTCGGCCTCTCTAGGAGTTTGTGCTCAAGATCACTATAAAAGAAGGGCCTTCCTCTCTCATTTTCATCCTAAGAAATCCATTATTATCTCCTAAGCAATCTATTTTTATCTCATGGGCAATCCATTATTATCTACAAGTTATCAAGAAATCTCAAGATCTCTCAAGCATTCAAGACTTCCACATTCTTCATATTGCATTCTCAATTCAAGTAAATGAGCACATTTACTTCCATGGAGCCATGAATTGGCATGGTAGATCAAATTCATACTCTTCTACAAGGTTCAAACAACTTCAAGTATTCATCTTTGAGGATCCGAATTTGAATCTACCACAAGGATTTCTATACAAGCAAGGTGAATTTGTTCATTTACTTTGTTTATCTCTGCAATTTCAATTCTATTATAAGGTTAATTCCAAAACTGGGGTTTGACCAAGGCAAACCCTCCCCCAACAAAAAACCATTTTTATTGCAGGTACAGGTACAGAACAATGAATTACAGAGAAAATTTGGATACCCTTTTTAGAAAACTTTTGGGATTCGCGAAAAGAATTTCCATCGGAGTAGTGTAGGTCAAGGTCGACATAAAGGGGTGCAATTGCGCCCCCGTAAAGGGGTCAAGGTCGAACTAGCATAGAAAAGAAAAATATTTCTGTGTTTTGTAGATTGCACAATTTTGGTTTAGGATCTCAGAAATCAACAGTTTTTGAGACCGTTTAACAGGGTTTTCAGTAGATTCTTTTTCGGAGATAAGTACTTTTTATTTCTTCATTTCAATATTAGTCTTCTAGATTTACTTTTCAAATATTCTTAATTTCTCTTTCCTAAACCCTCTCTTTGTAGAGGTGAGGGAGAAGTTAACCCAAGCCATTTATCTCCTTTGTATAGATCACGAATCAACACTTACCTTTGTGTTAATCGGGTCTCATTGGAGGATAAATCTTGGTATTCTTCCTCTCCTTTGTATAGAGTGTGGATCCATTTTCACACCTATACATTTTGGTGAACCCGACAAGCTTACCCCCTATCTTTTGTGGAATTAGATGCCCTATTGTGTTTGTGGTGTTCAATTTCCTTTTCATGCTTATAGATTTCAATTGAATGCATTTGGATATATCTAGATATATTTTCTATGCATTTCTTTATTCGTTATCATGTTGCACAAGTTGTTTCAAGTGTTTTCCAAACATCATTCTATAACTTGTGGTGTTAAACAACATCTTCCTCTTACCTTACAATTGCATGGTGTTACACCTAGAAATACTTTATTTAGTGCGTGTGATGTTTCTTTGTCCTCTCTTGTATTACCTTGTAAGGATATATTAGAGCAAGAAGATGACTTTAATCTTTCTCTCCATCTTCTCTTTATGGAGATGAGTTGAGGATTGATGTTAATTCTTCTCCTACTATATGTCTTTTCTACGAGCCTACTTTAGAATGCAATTTACCTTCTTTCCCCTTTAGGGATCAAGGTTTAGTGATCTATGGCGGTCCTACAATGTGGTTTATTGATAGGGATGATAATACTCCTATTTGGGATGAACCTTTGGATTTGGATGTTGATTATTCTCTTCCTCATGAATCCATTGTGGATGATTCTACTTTTTGGGATGAACACTTGGATAAAGACATTGATTTATCCCCTCCTCGTGAAGAAGCTTTGATACAATAGGGTGATTTATTAATGGATGACATGTTCATACATGATGGTGACTCTTTTTCTAAAACACACTCCCCTTATACAGACATTTTAGAGAAAGAAGAAGACATTATAGATGCTTTACCTCCATTTGGGATTCCTTCTACTGATGAGGCATTAGCGTAGAATGATATGAATTCCCTTAATGCTCTCCGTCTTAGTGATGATCTTATGGAGAATCAAGATCCTACCTCATCTCCTCCTAGGATGTCTTCTTTTCTTCCTTCTTGTGAATCTATTTGTAGTGTTGAGACAACTAACATGGTTTATCCAAAACCCTTGTTGACTATCAAAGGTTTTCCTCGCATTACTATCAAAGGTAAACCTATGGAGTCTTTAGAGTCTTTCAATGATCAAGATTCATTAGCTCACACATATCATACAAGGAATAACCCTCAACCTAATCTGGTGGTTCCTACTTCTTTACCACCTTCTCAACCCATTCTTCCTCCTCCACCCTATTTTCCTAGCAAGGAGTATGATTTGATAAACCAATCGCATAATACACCTGCCAAGATTTCTTTATGGGAGCTTCTTCAAACTTCACCTACCTACCATGAAGCCTTTAAAAAATCTCTGGAAACTCTTCCCACTCCCTCCTAATCAAGAGAACATCAATGCCTTCTTACAGTGCATGCATACTACCTCGGGTCCTCCTGAGATTGTATTTACTCAAAAGGATTTACCTTCTAAAGGATTAAGGAATCAATAATATGCTCTTTTGGTTGTTGTTACTATCAATAAGAGTATCATTCGTAGGACCTTGATTGATAATAGATCTGGGCTTAATATTTGTAGCATGGACATGATCAAAGCGATTAAATCTGATCTTTCAACTATTCAACCTGACAATGTTCCTATACGTGGCTTTGATAACATTGATAAGAAAACTTTGGACATCATTACCTTACCTATCAAAGTAGGTATGGCCATCCTAAATACTCCTTTTCATGTTATGCCTCGACCTCTTAATTATAACCTCCTTTTGGGTAGACCTTGGTTGCATGAGATGCATGTTGTTCCTTCCACCCTTCACCGTAAAGTTAAGTTTATTCACAACAACATGATGTATACAGTTCATGCAGATGATGCACCAAATCCTTGTTTGAATATTCAAACCCATAATAATCCTTTTCCTAATAGTAATCTTTCTTCCTCTAATTCTCTTCCTGGAGATGATTGGGGAACCTTGGATTTTAATCCTACCTTTATTGGAGAGTATAAGGTTTCTGATCTTGATTTTATGAAGCAACAAAGAGAGCTTAAACAACAAGATTTTTCTTCTACTTCTAATGCCCTTCGTAATAAATTTTTCACTGCTTCTACCCACTATGAATTTGTCAAACCTACTAATGATGACATACTAACTACTGAAGTTCCATTGACTCCTTCTGATATGGCTTCTCGTTATGGTCTTGGTTATCATTTACTAGTTAAACAAGGATTCCATGGTCAAGGATGTGGTAAGCATAAAAAAGGAATTAAAATGCCCTTACAGAATGGGGGGCATGAGCATTCTTATGGATTGGGATTTAATCCTCAACAACACATCAATGTTAACAACATCTCAAATAACACTTCAAAACCTGATGAACCTATGAAGGAATTTGACCAAGAGGTTCTTTTGCCTAAACTCCTTCGTGCTAAGATGATAACTAGACCTAAACGCAAAAAGAAACATAGCCCACACTTGAAGCCTCTTCCTTTTTGTTTGTATCATAGACTTCATGATCACTCCACTAATGAATGTCAAGTTTTAAATTATAAGATTAGGCAGCTCATTGATAGACAAGTTATTTATATGTCACGTGGAAATAATTTATATTTCATTCCTGTTTTCTCTAAATAACATTTATGTTCCTATTATGGAGCTCCACATTATGTAAACAATGTTATCCTAATCCTTGGGGGCTCGTTGTCTTGCATAGTGTTGTGAGTGCTATAATAGTCACCCTTTCATTCTTGTTCCTACGATTAGGGGGCAAGGATGCCATCTCCTTCTTTTCTGTCTTTCTGGGATCCACTTTTCCCTTGGTTAAGTAGTATCTATTTATTATGTGATATCCAATCATACATGAAAATTTTGATTTGCATTGAAGATCTATTTCCTTGATCAAAACCTATTTCGTTGTTTAACATTGGGTTCCCATGGTTGATAAATCTCTCACCTTGGAAATTGAATAGTGTGATATCCCTCACAAGGGTTACTTTTTCACTTCTTGCATGATATCTCTTTTTGTTCGTCCCTTCCATGGCCTCATAGGAGCTGTGACCTTCTTGGCTTGGACTAGGTGTTGTCTATGGATATTGTCTTTATGTTGTTGAAGAAGGCTTTATCCTTATTCTTTTATTTCCTTAACATGTCAAAATAGTATGTATTTTTCCATCTTAAGGAGGGGGGCATATATACAGCCTCCCTCATTCTATATTATGCATTTTTTTTCTAACCTTTTGTTTTGCAGTATGCTAAATCCTCAGAAGGTAACACACATAAGTTGCTAAATCCTGAAGAGATACACATTTTACAAATGTATTCCATGGTGATATGAGGATATGGATCCATGGGTAGTTCATAAAATCTGTCAGAAGACGCACTACATACATGCACAAAGCCGCCAAAAGGCACACAACTTTATGGGGTGACTATCAAGTGCTTTCTTGGTGGGCCATCCTATCCTTTTGTGGCTCATAGTGAGATACACACATCTTACTGAGCAAGATAGCCACACCTCTCTCTTCTTTTCTATCTCTTATTATGCTTTTAGATTTAACAAGGACTCAAGTTCATTGGGGGCTTGATGGATTCCTTGTATCCTTAATCATAATAGGGCTTTTTTATTCTATTCTTGTTCTACTTTACCAAGAGTTTGCGTTGAGCTCATACTCTTGCTAAAGTGGGGGCTAAATATATCATCTTAAAATGGAGCACTCCATATTGAGACCTCTGATCCCTCCCTAGTAGGATTTTTTGGTCCTGATTCAGACACTTTCATGGAGTTTGATGTGCTTATGTGCCTATTCTACCCCTCTTTTCTGCCTTTTCTCTTTGTTTATGAGAATTGGGCACATTTCTCGAGGTCATGACCCTCTAGGTCAAGGTTGACCTCAACCCTGACCTAGGTCAGGGTCGACCACGACCCTAAACTAGGTCTGGGTTGACCTCGACCTTGACCCCAGGGTCCTGGGTCCTTGGGGTTGGGTCCCAGTTTCAGGGTTTCATCAAAATTTCATCTTTTCCCTCTTTGGGGCCGCTATTTCTTGAGTTAAGTGTCGAATTCTCAAATTAATATTTGAGGTGGACCTTTCTCAAGATCTGTTTAGGATTCCTAATTTATTATTTGAGATTAGCCTTCCTCAAGTTTTGTGCCTAATGATCAAATTAACTTTGAGGTTGGCCTTACCTCAAATTTTGTGACAAGGCTCTTAAATAATTATTTTTATTTCTACCTTAAGGGTGGACCCCTTCTAGAGTTTTGTGTCAAGACCTTAATTTGATATCTTCTCCATGTGCACCTC
>MU227396.1:65934-102978 GCA_018584345.1 Thuja plicata | reverse complement strand
TGACAAGGCTCTTAAATAATTATTTTTATTTCTACCTTAAGGGTGGACCCCTTCTAGAGTTTTGTGTCAAGACCTTAATTTGATATCTTCTCCATGTGCACCTCTCTAGAGTTTTGTTCCATGGTCCTGTAATTGTGCCTAGACCTTAATTTAATTTCCTCTCCATGTGCACCTCTCTAGAATTTTGTGACATGAACCCTTAATTATTTTTTCCTATGTTAGCCATTTCTAGAGTTTAGTACTATAGTTGGAATTAATATTTCCTCTATGTCGGTCTCTCTAGGATTTTGTGCTTAATATCACTATAAAGAATGGAATTCCTCTCTCATTTTCCTCCTAAGCAATCCATTATTATCTCCTAAGAAATCCATTATTATCTCCTGGGCAATCCATTATTATATATAACTTATCAAGCAATCTCAAGATCTCTCAAGCATTCAAGACTTCCACATTCTTCGTCTTGCATTCTCAATTCAAGTACATGATGTTAGAATAAATGAGAGGGGGGAGGGGGGGTGAATCAGTGGCCTAAAAAATATTCCAATAAATCAACCCAAAAAACTTAGTACCACAATATTAAGCCTCTAGTTATCTTCAGTCCCACGAGTTGTATGCCCTCAAATAATTATATCAAATAAGTACTGCTCGGAGTTCATTGTTAAACCTTATTCTTACTAGTTACCGATTAGCAGTCTTTTATTTACCAAAAATAGTAAATTTCTTAGTGTATACTGATCAATCTAGATTAGTTATGTGTAATGCAAAACACTAAAGTAATGACTCATAAACACATTGACACATGGATTTTTAACATGGAAACCCTGTTAAGGGAAAAACCACTTGGGACTGCTAACCCAAAAATTTTACTCTTCTGAAGTGAGCTCGGTGAAGAGCCAAACCTGTTAAAGGTTACAAACACACTGTTAGGTGTGACCTTGTTATAGGATTTAAATATAATAGTTTGTCACTTGATATCGGGCATCTCTATTCTACCTTCTATGACCAAACCCAATGTAGTTTGTCAAATGGTATCTGGCATCTCATGCTATCTGGCATCTCATGCTATCTTCATGATCAAACTTTTTGATACTCCTTGGGATGTATCTCAATATAAAAAGGATTTTTAAGTCTTGCTCGGTTAAGAGACTTTCTGAATCAATGGTTAAACTGAAACAGTAAATGATCTGTTCACACATACAACTTAGACTTGCAGATTTTTCAGATCTATTATAATCTCATCATACCTTTCTGATCAATATGTCTTTTCAATACCATTGCTCCACTTCTGTTTGTTTGGTGATGCTATGATTCTCTGTTTCTTGGTGTCTGCAGAAATCTTTAGCTCTTTCCTTAGCTTGATTGATCAGGATTGTATGAAGTTGTTGTTCATTAGTTTCTCTTCAGCATCCTTCTTTTTCATTCACTCCCCTTAATTCTTAATGAATTAAGTTATCTCTTTATAGACATGATATCGCCATTTCTTACTTCTTGATTTTCTTGTTCTTGGTGTGATCTACAATCTTAGCCAATCTTTCTTTAAAGCTTAACTCATATTTTATCTCGTAGAAACATTCTTGCCAACTAGATAAAACAACTTTAAATCTTTTACTTATCTCTAGCTTTGACTTGTCAAATAAAACAATGTTAACAACTAGTTAAGTCTATCTTTAGCTCTGCCAGCTAAGTAGTTTGTCATTTCTGAACTCCAGTTAACTTTGGTGTTTTAACTCTTTGATAGCTCTGGTCAATACTTCAGTTCTCCTCAGGATTCTCCATCGGTGTTGTTTGTCTGTAAGTTAACACTGTAATTCTAGCTGTTGGTAATGCTTGTGATTCTACTTGTCGGTAATGCTTGTCGGTTTCTTTGCTCGGGCATCATTGTGACTTTGCTCTCAGTTTTATCTATCTGTTGGGTTCCACTAACCGTCGATGTTTGAAGTCACTTAGTGAATGCTAGTATTTTATGTGTTAGAAACACTGAGAGGGGGGGGGAGGGTTGAATCAGTGTTTGTCTACTTATCTTTATTTCAAAAACTTGAAATTCAAATTAATTTAGATAACAAATAAAGAATAACACAATAACACAACATAAGATATGATTACGGGGAAACCTTGATCAGAGGAAAACCCCGATGGGAATTAGTACCGACAAATGATTGTACTAGTCTTATGAACTTGTTAGAGTTCCTTTGCCCTATTAGGAGCATTCTTCACAATGCAAGTACAATGACCCTATTAGGAGGCTTTACAAAAACCCTGTTAAAGGTGAATGGCTCACTGCCTGAGCTCACTGCTCAATAGGATGAAGGCTACAACCTTTAGGTAATAGATATATACTATATCAAAAGGTGAACTGATGTAATGAAATTGTTGTCTGATTAGTTCCTATTATGCACTGATGCTTTAATCTCTTGAAGACTTCTACTTCATACTGATTTTCTCATATTGATCTTCTGGATATCTTCTCTACATATTTTCCACTCTCACACTTAATACAAAATTGCATGTCAAGTATATATACATGCCTGAATAGACGTGACCAAAAGCAAGACCTTAGTCAACCCAAAAACAACATACAAAATGCTTCCAAACAATTGGGCTTAAGCATGTTTACATGAGTGTTAAAGACATAATTACAAACATATTACAATAGGTGCATGGCTATTACAAAATAAAATATTATGTGCTAATCCAAAATCTGAGGTCTACTTCATACTCTATTTTCTGAACTGCTAGTGGCACTTGAACTTGCTATAACTTCTCCATACTATCATATCATACCATGTGTGTATAGACTAAGCTTAATAACATATCATAAATATTAAGTGTGGTGGTGTATAGTTTGACTCGATCGTACACACATGCGCTGGTGCACTGATCAACTGTATATCTCTATCCTGTTATGTTTTCTATACTTAGCCAATTTTATCTTCAAAGTTTACTTGTCAAAACTTCATATGACTTGTTTTCCACAATGAAAACACAAAATTAGTCATATACACCCTGAGTATCAACTTTCCAACAATCTCCCCCTTTTTCATTAATGGCAACAAAGGAATGTGGCCAAGTTATTTAAACTTTGACTTAACAACAAAAATTGTAAGTTTACTGTACATCATAACTTCGGCTATATATATTGAACTCATTTCTATACAATACTCCCCCTTTGACATTAATGAAAAAGGTGCCAAAAATGAAATACCTCAGTACTTACTCTGAGTACACATCTGGGTATGTAATCTAAAGATTCTTGATCTCTTGCTGCTAGAATACCTTCAGTGCATCAACAGTCTGAAGATGGGCGCATAATACATATGTGAGCTTCTCCATTTTTTGTTAGATCCATGAAGGGGCCTTGATCATATGTGACATTGGTTGTATCTATCTATTTGATGTTCTCATTCAATATAGCTAAGGAGGGCACAAGTGCATTTCTTAGTTGGGTCTGCCTGGTCCTTATCTTGCTGATCTCTATCTTGGCTTTTTCAATCTTTTCTATCTACCCTTGATAGATGTTGTTGCAGTTATTGATGTCTTGGGAGGATGTTTCAACTGATTTCCTTATGTTTTCAACCAAGATGTCTGCTTCCTCAATCTTCTTGATGTGCTCAGAAGTGAATTTTCCTCTATCCATATAGTTAGCTATTACTTTCCTACCTTTTGCTGCTAACTCTTTTAGAATTGTTTGGCCAATTTTCAATGAGTTAAGATATAATTGGAAGTCCTTTATCAGTTCATCCAATCTTTCCCTTCTGTACTTATCCTCTATATTTTTAGTACCAAAATCTACTAAACTTGTGAAGTTTTCTTTGAAGCAAGTCAAGATGTTATCAGCATCATCAACTGACTGAATATTTGCCAATTTCTTTTCAGTTGGCACTAGGTTATTCAGAATGTTTATTGACTCCAGAAGGAGAGGATTTTTCATAAATTATCTCTTTTGCTTTCTCCATGGCTAATACACTAATTTTAATTAGGTCTTCTTCTCCCTAAGAATCTAGGTTTTCTGAGTCAGGGGTCAAGCTTGACAACAATGATACTGATGTTTTGATAGATGGAGTGAATATAGCATTTTGAATATCATGGCTAACATCCATATATTCAATTTTCACTGGTATCTCCATAGAGGATGGTTCATTAGGTTGATCCTTTCTCTCTTTATCTTGACCTATTGTTTCTCATGTAGGAACTTGTTCTTGTTTCAAAGAAGTATTATCAGTGCATACCTTCTCAGCTTCTTCAGTGCTTACAAATGCTTCCTCAAACTTATTTAAGTCATTTTATGAGGCTAACATGGTGATCTCAACATCATTTATCACAATGGTTTCATCTGAATCCTTGATTGTATCAGAGGATGATGTAACTTTGGGTGCTGAATCCTGTGGACCCATTAGAGGCACATTAAGAATCTTTGGTTCTTTATCTTGTTTTGGGGGGATTGGAATCACTTTAGCTGTAGGAATCATTGATGGATACATGTTTTTATCCAAAAATACTTTCTCAAATGCTCTTTCAGTCTCTTTTCCAACCAACTCATACTCTTTGTTCATATTGTGAAGACTTCTTGTTTTGGTTCTTAGATGAGGTTTTACCAAATCTAACATAATTGCCTTCTCATCATGTGAGAAAATAGAGAGAAGACTATCTAATGTTTCTTATCTAATCCTCATATCTTCCTCTATTGCGTGTCTTTTCAATAGATCTAGTATGTTGCATACTTTGTTTGGAATGACTATCTTGAGTTCCAATACTGACCTTTTAAACTTGTTCATATGAGAGATAATCATAGAATGTATTTATAATTTATCTATCTCTTAGTACTTGTCATAAACATTTGAAATTGAATCTAGTCTTCCTTCATTAATGATTTTTCTCCTTAAGACTACCAGACTAGGTCTGAATCCTACCTCAGGAGGGGCTTGAGTATTCTTTACTTTGCTTCGTGTTGTTCTTGAGGATGGGTGACCTATGGGAACTTGCTTTCTTCTTCTATTCAACTTGCTTGGTACCGAAGGTGGAGAGGATTCCAAGTCAATAGTAGTTGAGGGCACAAATGTACCTTCATCAGAATTCTTCTTTTTCTTCTTGTGGATATAATTTGATTTCTCTATCTTGACTTCTGCAGGTTTTTGTTTAAGCTCTCTTGCAATCTTAGCTTCCCTAGCTTTTTATAGGTCTTCTTGTGTGACCCCATGAACTTTTAGGATGTTAGATGTAATCCTTGATGCCTTCCTCTTATTATCTGCACTGTATAAGACAAAATCAACTTGATTTGTCTTCTCTCTGTATGTACCCCATCTTGGCTCTTTTGGATCTTTAGGCACAGATAAAAGAACTTGTGCATATCCTTCAAACACATGTTCTTCAACTTCATAACCAAGTGGGTGAATTCATTTGGTTCTTGTCTCAATTGCTTCCATGCAAGTACTGTCAGTTTCCACCATGAAGCATATGGTGTCCTTGTATTTCTCAACTATCTTCTCTGATATTCTAAACCTCTTTTTCATCTTGATCCTAAATGTCTTGATATCCATATCCATAGAGTCCTTTACATTGCTTTATGATGTAGCTTTTAATTAAATTTATGACATAGTAGGTTTGTTCTTGTCTAGGTAAAGATTAGAGACTTTACCAACAATGTGGAAGTATAAGTAGATAATCAAAGAGCCAAATCTGAATATTTTTCTCTTGTCATGTTTGATAGCTTTAATGTTCTCAATTAATTGTGTGCACAATATATCATAAATATTATATTGTGTGTTATCTCTTGTCATTTTTATTGCTGCTAGAGTAGTAGCTGTGGATATACTATTCAGTCTGCTTGTGTGCTGAAACTTGTAACCAAGTATCATGGTGATAAGTTTGATGTCTTCTTCCACAATGGGATCAACAGTCATCCCGCACCTATCACTTCTAGATAAGCAAGCCTGCTCAACCTATTTCTTTACATCCTTTCTAGTAGGAAGAACAGGTCCAACCTTGGAGAGTCTATTCATCTCATGAATGAGGTTAGCAGTAATGCATATAGGAACTTCACCAATCCAAGACAGATCATCATAAATCCCACTAAGTAGAATTTTAACCCATTCTGGTTCATAGAAATCATGCGCATTTGTATACTCAAAAATAGGGTTATCAGTGAGATGTGAGTATTCATCCTTGAATGAGTAATCTATTTTCATCATTGATGCCATGAGCGTTGTTATGTTGTTGTCACCAACATACTCCTTCTTACATTAAATGTAAGCGTGTATGTTTTCAACATGCATGACTCCTAGAAGAGTCTTGTAGAATGCCCCTTCTACATCATCTAGCACAGACTTGAATGGATGCTTCTTAAACACATATCTCTTTTTCTCAGAGATGTAAAACACTGTAGGAGTAACCATTACTTACTTTTAACTTTCTTAAGTAGGGTTTCATAGAGATTTTGAAATGACGCATCCGCTAGGGTTCCATTTCAGCTTCAATTCGCCTTGCTAACCAATAAACAGTTATCTTTTAATGCTTTGATGCTAAATTCTCTTGTGCTCTCCAAATGCTTTGATCTCAAATGTAAAAGTGAGGATAAAAGATCTTTTACTGACTTATAAAGAGTTACTACATTTAATGCTTGATGTTGTAACACTGTTTATACTGAGAATTTAAATCTTTATTCTTGTCAAGGTACAAGCTATGCATCCATCCATACTTCCTCAATTCATCACCTAATACATGAATCCATAGGTGCATACTCAGAGGTGAGTATACCAGCCACATAGGGGTTTAGAGCTAGAATAGCTCCCCCTAAGACCATGAGAGTCATCTAACCAAAAGTAGAAGTTGCATCCACTATGGATGCATCTACTACCTTGTTAACATGATCATCTTTCTTTAATTCAACCCATATTTTACCTAAATCTTCTGTAGCTTTTACAAACTTGACTTCACCAGATTCTTCAACTAATGATCCTTTAGGATTTTCTTGTTTTTGTGTTCTGGGCCTGCAAAACCTTGAGATATGTCCTTCTTTGTTACATGACTGAAAAATGATTGGAGGTCTATTGATATTGTTTATCATGCTGCATTGCTTGGCTATGTGTCCATTATAATTACATATCTGACATGTAATATTCTAATAGTTTCTCCGAGATTTATTTCTCTGATTGTATTGAGTCATATTTCTTTGGTTCTTTTGTGACTGATTTCTTTGAATTTTTCTGCAATGTATAGCCCTATGACCATATTTATTACAAGAATAACAATAGCCATTGAATGGTCTTACCTCTTTACAATCTCTTGCCAAATGTCCATGCTTGTTACAGGAATAACAAGTTCAGTTAACTATCTTGTGTTCATCTTTAGATGATTCTACTCTAGTTTCTACAAGATTCTCAGTAGCCTTTACTCCTGTAGATTTATCTTGTACTTTATTGCTTTCTTACTGTATCCAAAACCAATAGTATCTCCTTTTATCTTTTGTGCATAGAGTTGTGATTGAATTAGATCAGAACTTGTGTGAAGTTTTTCAATATGATTCTTTGCTTCTGTTAATTTAGATTCTATCTTTTTCTTGATGTTTTCCAACTCCAAGATCTTCATATTTTCTTGCATAAGTTCTTCATCTAATTGTTTACTTTCTTTGGTCTTTTCTTCAATAGCTATTAGGATATCTATAAGCTGTTCATTCAGATCTTCAATCTTGTCCTTTAGAGACATGTTTTCTTCATTCATCTTTTTGGCCATTTTTCCCAAATCATTTTTAGAGCAATCTTTTAGATCTTTTCTCAATTTTTTGATAAGAATTTGGGATCCATCAAATTTTATTTTAAGTTCTTCTTTTTCTTTTTTAGATCTGTCAAGATCATCAAGGTATGCTTCAAGATTCTTTTTCATATGTTTCTTTTTAGCTGAATCCATGATCTCCTCAAGTGGTTAAACTTTATTTCAGAGGACCAGAGCTCTGATACCAATTGTTAGAAAAATTAAGAGGGGGGGGGGGAATCAGTGTTTGTCTACTTATCTTTATTTCAGAAACTTGAAACTCAAATCAATTTAGATAAAAAATGAAGCATAACACAATAACACATAACACAAGATATGATTATGGGGAAACCTTGATCAGAGGAAAACCCCGATGGCAATTAGTACCCACAAATGATTGTACTAGTCTTATGAACTTGTTAGAGTTCCTCTGTCCTGTTAGGAGAAGTCTTTCCAATGCAAGTACAATGAACCTATTAGGATTATTTACAAAACCCTGTTAAAGGTGAATGGCTCACTACCCAATAGGATGAAGGCTACAACCTTCAGGTAATAGATATATACTATATCAAAAGGTGAACTACTATAATGACACTATTGTCTGATCAGTTCCTATTATGCACTGTTGCATTAATCTCTTGAAGACTTCTACTTCACACTGATTTTCTCATATTGATCTCTTGGATATCTTCTCTACATATTTTCCATTCTCACACTTAATACAAAATTGCATGTCAAGTATATATACATGCCTGAATAGAAGCGACCAAAAACAAGACCTTAGTCGGCCCAAAAACAACATACACAATGCTTCCAAACAATTTGGCTTAAGTGTGTTTACATGAGTGTTAAAGACATAATTAAAAACATATTAAAATAGGTGCATGGCCATTACAAAATAAAATATTATGCGCTAATCCAAAATCTGAGGTCGGTTGCATACTCTATTTTTTGAACTACTAGTGGCACTTGAACTTGTTGTAACTTCTCCGCATTGTCATACTATACCATGCATGTATAGAATAAGCTTAATAACATATCATAAAGCTTAAGTATGGAGGTGCATAGTCTAAAATGATCGTACGCATGTGTGTTGGTGCACTGATCAATTGTATATCTCTCTTATGTTATATTTTCTATACTTATCCAATTTTATCTTCAATGTTTACTTGTCAAAACTTCATATGACTTTGTTTCCATATTAACAACACAAAATTAGTCATATACACCCTGAGTGTCAACTTGCCAACATTATGCACTACTGAAAGCATAATAGTAATCTCTCTGATTCTCTGAAGTCTTTGGCACTTTGTATATAATTGATTAGATTATATCAAGTTGACAACAATGAAAATAAAATCCATTAATAGATTTAATGTCTTACATTATCTTTCTACATTTCGGTGATCAAATTAACATCTTCAAACATTTAATCAGTTATATGTCATCAATCTATCCCTTTGGCATTGATGGAAACACACTACATTATCATACTATATTATTACTAATACAATATGAAATATAATAGTTGAAGTTCATTAATCTCTCCTATTATAACTAATACAAATGTCTGGCTCTTGGTAAGTTCAAATATCTTAGATTTGTTTCTTGGAGAGTGTGATCTTCAATCTTCAATCCCTTTACTGGATAGATGTAGCAGCTTCTGTCTCTATTTCTAATATGTGCTCTGCCTTGACTGTTCCTCTTCTTGAACATCTCTTTTTCCTTTGACAGTAATGTCTCCCTTAGTATGTATTCTCTCCCTTTTGATATTTCTCTCCCTTAGATGGATATTTCATATGTAATCAATCTCCTTGGATAATGATTAAATCTCCTTTGAGTTCTTAGGAACTTCTCTCCATGGATAATGATATAATCTCTTTTTGATAATGAAATAATCTCTCCCTTATAATTTCCAAAGATAATATCTCCCTTTTGATAATGAGAATCTCTCCCCCTTTGACAACAATGCCAAACAATTCTTCCATATCATCTTCCATCCTTTTTTATAATATACTCCTTGAATTTCCCTATCCATCAGCAATACATTGACTCTGGTGTTCGGTGCTTATTTGTACCTTGTTGTGTACAAATGTATCTATTGTTATCCATCTCGGTGCTTGCATCAACATGAATGATCTTCTGATTTTTGTGTAGGCTGACGCAACCTCCTAGTCAGCTTACTGATCGATAGACAAGGGTTGGACCCCTAGTCTCTGTCTTAGGTACTCAAATGTATCTTTTGGTAATGGCTTGGTAAAGATGTCAGCTAATTATTCCTTTGATTGAACATATTCCAGTATCACTTCTTTTTCTTGCACTTGTTCTCTTAAATAGTGATACTTGATTGCAATATCCTTAGTCTTATCATGCGTGAATGGATTCTTAGAAATGTTAATTGCACTGATATTATCACAATAGATAATCACTGGTTCAAGAATCTTCATATTCATACCTTCCAACAATTGTTTGATCCATGCAATATTGGAGTAATTTGCAGAAACAACCACATATTTTGCTTCTGCAATAGACTGAGAGATGCATCCTTGCTTCTTGCTGATCCATGTGACAAGTTTGTCACCCATGAAGAATGCTCCTCCAATTGTGCTCTTTCAGTCATCAATGTTTCCATCGCAATCAACATCTGTATAGACTTGTAGCTCAAATTTTCCTTCTTTTTTATACCATAAGCCATAGTCTTCGATGTTCTTTAGATATCTCAAAATTTTCTTGACAACAGTCATATGTGATACTTTGGGATTAGCAGAGAATCTTGCAACTATTCTAACTGCATGTGCAATATTTGGTCTAGTATGAACAACATACATTAGTTTTCCAATAATTGATCTATACAAGGTCTGATTTACCTAATTTGACTTATCTTCCTATGTTAGCTTACATTCGATTTCTATAGGTGTTCCAACTGGTTTGGAATCTTCCATCTTTAATATCTTCAACACTTCCTTGATGTATTTGCACTGAGTGATATATATACCTGCATCTTGTTGAAGAATCTATTGACTAAGAAATAAATTGATCTCCCCAAACATAGACATTTCAAACTCTTTGCTCATTTCATTAGAAAATAATTTGCATAACATTTCATTTCCCCCAAAGATGATATCATCAACAAATATTTCAGCAATCAGAGTATTACCATCGGTATCTTCTTTTAATTACAGATTGCTATTTCCACTTGTCCTTACAAATTCAATGCTAACAAGATAGGATTGAAGTCTTTCATACCAGGCTCTAGGTGCTTGTTTCAATCCATACAAGGCTTTATGTAGTCTACATACCATGTTTATCTTGTCTAAATCAACAAACCCTTCTGGTTGTTCAATGTATACCTCTTCTTCTAGTATTCTATTTAGGAATGCAAATTTGACATCCATATGGTATACCTTGAATCCTTTGAATGCATCATAAGTAAGAATAATTTTAACTCCTAGTCTAGCAACGGGTGCAAAGGTTTCACCATAATCAATACCTTCTTCTTGTGCATAACCCTTCATACTAATATTGCTTTGTTTCTCGTGACTTCTCCATTCTCATTCAGCTTGTTTCTAAATATCCATTTGGTACCAATGACATTCTTGTCATCTGGTCTTGGTACTAGTGTCCATGTATTGTTCTTCTCAATATTTTTTATTTCTTCATTCATAGGACTAACCCATTCCTCATTTTCAAGTGCAGTATTAACAGATTTAGGCTCAAAATCACAAAGTAAACATCTAGTGTTTAGTGACCTACTTCTTGTTCTCATTCTAGCCTTCTTGTCTCCTATGATATGATTTTGTGGATGATGTCTTATGAAATACTTGGCAAGTTTTGGTTCTACTCTTTTTCCATCATTCTGATTATCTTCTTGAACTTCATTATGATCTCCATCACTCGGTACTTTATCTTGAGTATTATCCTAATTTTTGGTAATTGCAACCCAATGCTCAGTTGCAATGTTCTGTTGCTTGGGAGTGATACACTGTTTCTCGGGTAGAGTGTCAGGTTCTTCAGTGTAAACAAACCTATTGTAGTCTTTTGGTTCTTTTCTTCTTTCCTTATCATTCTTTTCTGGAAATTCATCCATTATTACATTTTCACTTTCAATGATCTTGTTAGATGACTTGTTAAGACATTTATAAGCCTTTCTTTTGGTGGAATACCCTAGAAAGATACCTTCATCACTATTGGAGTAAATATTTACATTTCTATCATCTTTCAAAATATAACATTGACTACCAAAGATTATGAAGTAGCTTACATTGGGTGTGTAACCATACCAAAGCTCATAGGGTGTCTTCTTTGTGTCCTTCAATGTACTCTGTTTAATGTGTAGATAGCAATATTGACAACTTCCCTCCAAAAATTTTGAGTGATACTTTTCTCAATCATCAATGTTCTTGCACAATCAATAATTGATATGTTTCTCCTCTCAACAATTCTATTTTTATATGGTGTTCTCGGTTTAGAAACCTGTCTTTTAATTCCATGCTCATTACAAAATTTAGTGAATTCATCTAAAATAAATTCCCCTCCTCTATCTTACCTTAAGCATTTCAATTTCTTATCACTTTGTTTTTCTACCATAGCCTTATACCATTTAAACATCTTGAATTCTTCTGATTTATCTTTTAAGAACATAACTGTCATCATTATAGAATAATCATCTACAAAGAGAATGAAATACCTATCTCCATAGTATCTCTTTGTTCTCATCGGTCCACATAGATCAGTATGGACTAATTCTAAAATTGCATTAGATGTATGGGCTTTACTCTTGAAACTAGACTTTGTCATCTTACCTTTTTGAAAATTCTTGCACACGATATGCTCGGGCTTTGACATGCTCGGTAAGCCTCTGACTTTTATTTTATTGCTTATCTCTATCATGTTGTGGAAATTAACTTGACATAATCTCTTATTCCACAACCATATGTCTTCATTTCTAGCCATTAAACAATTGGTTTTATTGTCATCAAGATAGAAAAGGTTACCTTTTGTCTGCTCACCATTTCTGATCAAACTTCCTAATTCATTGTAGATCTTTGCCTTCTTATCTTAAATGCTACTCGGTGACCTATATTGTTCAGATGTGAAACACTTAACAAATTATAATTATTTCCTTTTACCCAGTAATAATTTTCACATTTGATTAGGTTATTCAACATTATGGCTCCTTTACCTTCAACTGGACAAGGTGTGTCATTACCCATTCTTAGTGATCCACCATTATAGTATTCAAAAGTTTCAAACTTTTGTTTATCACCAGTCATGTGGTGAGTGCAGCCACTATTATCACCTATCATGTGGTGAATGCAGCCACTATCTATGATCCAAACATCATTCTTACTAACCTTAGATATGGGTGCAGTTTCTACATACCTTTCTTCTTCTTCGTCTGACTCATCCTTCATGGCTACAAATACCATCTCAATGTCTTCTTCAGATGCGGTGTTAGTATTATCAGCTATATTCTCAGCTAGGTAACAAGCTTTCTTTCCTTTGTCCTTGTAGTCTCGAGTATCTCTTCTGTCAGATTTTTGGTTGCTTCGGTAATCTCTTTTATCACCTCGGTCAAACTTCTTTTCATATGTTCTGTCATTACTTCTATTATATTTTCTTCCATTAGGACATCTTGTAGCAAAGTGTCCAACCTGTTTACAATTAAAACATACAAGTGGTAATTTACCTTTGTATCTACCTTTGCCTCTCTGCAATATTCTTTCCATTAGTGCTTCAATCTCATCAAGTCCTTGATCCTCATTATCACTTTCACTATCATTCCTTATAGTGTTTCTATGACTTGACTTACTTATTTTCAAAGAAGATTTGAATGCAAAGTCTATAGATGGTAAGACACTATTATCAATGTTATTCATCTCAAATGAAATCAGTCTACCAATCAGACTATCTAAAGTAACTGTATTGTTTTCAACTTCTCTCATTTCTTGAATAAGAGAAACTCTAATAGAATATACAGGCAGTAAGGTTCTTAAGATTTTACTTACCACTGTCTCTTCTTCAAGTACACCTCCAACTCCTCAGATAGCATTGACTACCTCTTTGATTCTGTAGCTATATTGAGTGATATTTTCTCCTTCTTTCATCTTTAGGTCATTAAACCTCCCTCGTAGGCTTTCTGCCTTGGCTCTTAGTACATTAGCATCTCCTCCATGTACCAGATTCAATTTATCCCACATTTTCTTTGCAGAGGTGTAGGTTTTGACATCTTCAAACTCAACACCAGAGAGTGAGGAAGAAAGTTCTATTATCATGCAATTATACTCATGCTTTTCTGTCAATTTCTCAAGAGTGTGAGGTCCTGTAGACAACACATATTCAGTATCGAAGTGTTGAGTAACATCATTACCAATACCAAATAGGTGGAGTTTTATTCAGATTTTCCATGATGCAAACTTGTCTTTATTTAACTTGGACACATCTTGCTTGTTCATCTTGTGATCTTTTTCTTGAGCTGTTAAAATCCCTTTCTAAACACACAAGCTCTGATACTAATTTTTAGAATAACTGAGAGGGGGGGGGGGGTGAATCAGTGGCCTAAAAAATATTCTAATAAATCAACCCAATTTAACTTAGTACCACAATATTAAGCCTCTAGTTATCTTTAGTCCTACAATATGTATGCCCTCAAATAATTATATCAAATAACTACTGCTTGGAGTTCACTGTTAAACCTTATTCTTACTATTTACTAATTAGCAGTCTTTCATTTACCGAAAAATAGTAAATTGCTTAGTGTATACTGATCAATCCAGATTAGTTTTGTGTAATGCAAAACACTAAAGTAATGAATCATAAACACATTGACACATGGATTTTTAACGTGGAAACCCTGTTAAGGGAAAAACCAATTGGTACCAGTAACTCAAAATTTTCACTCTTCTAAAGTGATCTTGGTGAAGAGCCAACCCTATTAAAGGTTACAAACACACTGTTAGGTGTGACCTTGTTAGAGGATTTAAATAGAATAGTTTGTCACATGATATTGGGCATCTCTATGCCACCTTCTATGACCAAACCCAATGTAGTTTTTCAAATGGTATGTGGCATCTCATGCTATCTTCATGATCAAAATTTTTGATACTCCTTGGGATGTATCTCAATATAAAAAGGATTGTTAAGTCCTACTAGGTTAAAAGAATTTCTAAATCAATGGTTAAATTGAAACATTAAATGATCTGTTCACACATACAACTTAGACTTTCATATTTTCAAATCTATTGTAAGCTCATTATACCTTTTTTATCAATATATCTTTTTGATAACTTTTCTCCACTTCTTTCTACTGGGTGATGTTGTGCTTCTCTTTTGCTCGGTGTCTGCAGAAATATTTAGCTCTTTCCTTAGCTTGATTGATCAGGACTGTATGAAGGTGTTCTTCATTAGTTTCTCTTCAACATCCTTATTTTTCATTCACTCCCCTTAATTCATAATGAATTAAGTTGTCTCTTTATAGAAATGATATCACAGTTTCTCACTTCTTTATTTTCTTGTCCTTGGCTTGATCTGCAATCTTAGCCAATCTCGCTTTAAAACTTAACTCCTGTTTTATCTCGTGAAATCTTCTTGCCAACTGGATAAAACAACTTTAAAACTTTTACTTATCTCTCACTTTAACTTGTCAAATAAAACAATGTTAACAACTAGTTAAGTCTATCTTTAGCTCTGCCAGCTAAGTATTTTGTCATTTCTAAACTCCAGTTAACTTCGGTGTTTTAACTCTTTGATAGCTTTGGTCAACACTTTAGTTCTCCTCAAGCTTCTCCATCGGTGTTGTCTGTCCGTCGGTTAACACTATAATTATGGCCATCGGTAATTATTTTTATTCTTCTCATTGGTAATTCTTTTTATTCTTCTCATCGATAATGCTTATCAGTTTCTTTTCTCGGGCATCACTGTGACTTTGCTCTCAGTTTTTTCTGTCCGTCGGGTTCCATTAATCGTCGGTGTTTGAAGTCACTTAGTGAATGATTGTCTTTTATGCATTACTGAAAGAATAATATTTATCTCTCTGATTCTCTGAAGCCTTTGGAACTTCATATATAACCGATCATATTATATCAAGTTGACATCCAATCCATTAACAAATTTAATGTCTTACATTATCTTTCTGTATTTCGGCGATCAACTTAACATCTTCAAACATTTAATCAATTATATGTCATTAAATGAACACATTTACTTCCATGGAGCCATGAATTGGCATGGTAGATCAAATTCATACTCTTCTACAAGGTTCAAACAACTTCAAGTATTAATCTTTGAGGATCTAGATTCGAATCTGCCACAAGGGTTTCTATACAAGCAAGGTGAATTTGTTTATCTCTGAAATTTCAATTCTATTGTAAGGTTAATTCCAAAATCAGGGTTTGACCAAGGAAAACCCCTCCCCCCAACAAACAAATGAATTTTTATTGTAGGTACAGGTATGGAAAAATAAATTACAACACAGATTTGGATACCCTTTTCGATAAAATTTTGGGAAACGTGAACATAATTTCCGTTAGAGCAGTGCAGGTCAAGGTCGACATAAAGGGGTGAAATTGTGCCCCTGTAAAGGGGTCAAGGTCGACCTGGCATAGAAAAGAAAAATATTTATGGGTTTTGTAGATCTCATAGCTTTGGTTTAAGATCTCAAAAATCAACAGTTTTTGAGACCGTTTAACAGGGTTTTCAATAGATTCTTTTTTGGAGATAAGTACTTTTTATTTCTTCATTTCAATATTAGTCTTCTAGATTTAATTTTCAAATATTCTCAATTTCTCTTTCCTAAACCCTCTCTTTGTAGAGGTGAGGGAGAAGTTAACCCAAGCCATTAATCTCCTTTGTATAGATCACGAATCGACACTTACCTTTGTATTAATCAGGTTTCATTGGAGGATAAATCTTGGTATTCTTCCTCTCCTTTGTATAGAGTGTGGATCCATTTTCACCCCTATATAGAACATAAACAAGAATCTTCTATGCTTAAGTAGTTCTAGTTGTAGCTTGCATCACCATCTGTCTGATCTAACATCACAATGCATCCATTCATCCATTCACACTATATCCATTCTTCGCTTCTGAAAAGCTCTTCATATATATACTTTATTACATACTCAGTCAACTCCCAAATACATCACAAAATGGAACCAACACTTATAAAAAAATTAAGTACAAATTCAGCAATCATACACTACCAAAATATAGGTAATACACAATCCAAATCCAACATAGCATTTTTGGATTCCACATTATACTCCTTCAATAATCACGACCATTCAACTGCCATGTCTCGATGTGTCACTATCTTTGCATTAATTCAAACATCTGTATCTTTCATCTCTAAAATCCAAAACTAAAGAGACCTTAAGTGAAGGTCTAGCATGACCCAAAATATCTTCCTCTAAGTTCACATGTCTTCATTCATCATATAGATTTTTCACTGCCCAAAACTGTATTCTTGTACCCTATAAACTGCTTTCTAGACTTATTTATTTTTACAAGTCTTAACTTTAAAAATATGTTTCACTCCAAGAGATCATTCATGAATCATAATTGATGTGTTTCCATAAATGAAAACCCTAATGTATTGTTTAACACTCTTGAATGAGCCACTTGCCAACATTATCTCCCTTTGGCATTGATGGCAAAACTTAGTGAAAAATGACTAAGTGTTAATACCAAAGCTATGACTAAGTAAATACAATATTCTCCTTTGTCTCATTTACATATTTACTATTCAAAATTATCTTCTCTATCTTTCCCCTGTACATCTTTCATATCTTTACTTCTTCCCCTTTGACATCAATGGAAAATGTATACAAAAATGTATAATACATAACAAAATTAATACAACTGCTTACCAAAAATTTAGACCATCTTCAGCACATCTTGGAAAGAGCTTTCCAATATCTTTACTTCTTCAATCCAAGTCTTTACTAATATATGAATCACATGAATCAGTCCATTCAGTGCAAAATAAGATGTCTCTACTCCCTTTAACTCAGTAGGCATATACCCAGTGAGAGCCTAATTGTCTTAGCCATGTTTGAAAGGTGTATCTCAAGAATTGATAGCTTAGGAGTAATCAAACTCTTTAGCATACCAAATCTTCCCATTACTCTCCCTTTCTCTATTTCCAACACACTCAATTTGTCCAACAGTCTAGACATGTCTTTGTCTAACTCTAATACAATGTGTGAGAAGGTCTCACAACTGTGCATCATCTTTCCTAGAGTATGTTAGTCATTTTCTATTATGTCCTCACTATTCTTAAGGTGTCTGATAGGGTTTATACAGTAACTGTATAACTCCCTTCCATGTGTCACACAACTCTTTTCCAATATCTAACTCACATGAATCAGTCTGATCTCTCCTTATATTTTGTAAATGCAATGTTAGATAGCTTCATCAACTCATCTTCATCCATACTCTCCACATCTGTACTCAATGTTTTCTCTCCACATCCCAACAATAAGGTTGAAGAAAAAGGTGTCATTATTTCTTGTTTCACTTTAGCCTTACTCTCTGGTTCCTTCGTAACCTCAACAATGCTTTCTTTCTCTTGAATCTTAGAGGGCTCTCCCTCAGTAGATTTTACCATGTATTTATCAATCTTAGGCACAATTTCAGTGTTTCCTTCAAAAGGATCATCTGTATTCAATGAGGTGTCCAAAACCGCAAGAACACCAATAACAAAGAAATCTAGTTTCTTTATTGACTAACAAATTGACTATCATCCTCTCTATCCTTAGGTGAATCAATGTCTATTATTGAAGGCTTGGAGGACCCTCCCCTTAGGATAGTTTTAGGATTAGTAGCCTTAGGTATAGGAGGTGTGAGCTTCTCAGGTTCAACTTCCATAATAATTTTGTCTATTTCCTTGTGAGTATCCTCAATTACCTCATCATACTTTCTTTTCATTATCTTGATAAGCCTGGAATTAGTTCTTAATAGGGGTTTTAGTGCATTCATAATTATTTTATGCTCATCATATGATATTACTGGTAATATGTATTCAATATCTTTTACCCTGATTTGATCATCTTCTTGAAGTGCTAACTGTTTCGTCACTTCAATTTTATCATACAACTCCTGAGGAATGCTTCCAGCTATCTCTAAAAAATTCTTCTTGAAAACTAACATGTTCTTAATAACAATATCTTCTATAAGGATTTGATCATTAGAATCATATCTGTCATAAAAATTTCTTACTTGATTTAACTTTCCTTGGTTCACAACTCTTTTCTCCATCATTTGCAAGTTAGGTTTCTAGAGTTGTCTTCTCACAAGTTTGACTTGTGATTTTTTCTCTTCTGCTTCTTTCTTCTTCTCTTCTTCCTTATCTACATCAAATTTATTTTGTTCACCTATCCTCCGTTTCTTGGGTGGGGAGATTTTTTTAGAGGATGTTGTTCTCTTAACAGAGCTTTTTGCAACCTTCATAGTTTGCGATGTCTCAATAGGTACTTATGCTATAGTAGAGGGTGGACTAGAAGTTTTCTAAGTATCTAGAGGTGGAAGAGCTGCAGGGTAGAGCTCACCACTCTAGATGCTCTTTTAGTTATCTTCCTTCTTATCTCCTTCATCTCTTCTTTAGTAATGCCAACTTTACCTACTAGATTGTCTATAACATTTTCAATTTTTTTTTTCCTGGTTGTCTTTTTCTATTCTTGTATGATCTTAGAGGATTTCTCTTCATATGTACCCCATCTTTCCTATGATGAATCCAACTCTGAAGATAGTATATGCTGAACCTTCATAGTTAATACTTCTTTACTCACTTCATACCCCATATGATAACACAAATTCATCCTCGGGTCAAATGCCTCAAAACAAACACAATCAGTTTCAACCATGAAAAAAATTGTCTCCTTGTACTTTTATACCATTTCCTCTAGTATCCTCATTCTTTGTTTCATCTCTCTCTATAGGATTTTGATCATTGAAAATAGTTATCCATCTACCCACGTGCTATTTTGTCTTCTATAGCTATTTGATACTTGTAGACCAGTGGGTTCATTATCTTTCTAAGATTTAGGGTGCATACCTGGAAACTTATGCACACTGTGTATATACATATGTACCAAAAGTGATCCAAATCTAAATGCCTTAGTCCTATCTCTCTTTATTTGTTTCACATTCTCCATGAACTATTCTACAAGAACTTTGTATAGGTTATACTTGACATTCTCCTTTACCATCTTATAAGCCATCATTATAACACCAACATAAAATGAGTTAGGTTGGCTTCTATAATGAATTTTGTATCCAAGAATTGTCACAACTAGTCTAACATCTTGTTGGAAGATGTGAACCATTCTCATTGCCCGCTTATCCCATTTCGAGTGGGTTAGGGTTTCTACCTACTTCTTAGTGTTCTTCTTTGCAACATGGATGAATCCAAAGTTATCCAGACCAATAATGTCATGGATTAACTCACTACAAATCTTGACAGGAAACTCACCACTCCAAATGAATTGTTCATGTACTCTACTCAACAAGATTTTAAAGCATTCATCTTCGTCAAACTTGTGCAATTATGTCATTTTAATTATGCTAAGATTCTCAAGATGAGAAAACTCATACTTCCACTTTCCATCCTCTTTAATCATATCCTTCATTTCCTTGAAGATCTCAAAATTTCCTAAGGATTCATATTTGTAATGGATATAAGCCCTAATATCCTCTATGTGAAGAACTTCATAGGGAATTTGTGAAAATGTGCCTTCTGAATCAACCTCAGTGGATTTACAAGGATATCAAAATTGTATCTAGGTCTCTCAAAAATAGTAAATATCATCGGTGTATCCATATTCACAAGTTCATGAGTGATCTAAATACCTTTTAATTGTTGATTCTATGATTTTTTGCTTCGTCCAATCGCTCAATTCTCTGGCTTCTTTGATCTTCTTGCTCAAATATCTGATCTTCTTCATCTCTTGTCTTTAAATGATTATTAGATAAGTTCTTTTTTTTTCCTTATGCTTCACTGTGTCAAGAAATGACACAGTTCCCCATAAAACTCATCTCTGCAGATGATCCAATCAACTAACAATTTGGCGATCACAAGATATAGTCTTTAAAGATATGCGATCATAGATATATGTTCCTTAACATTTACACATACTCTCCCTAAGCTCGCTAGAGCTTAATCTTCATAATCAAGGGTTGGATAGATTTCTAATGCTTCTTTCCAATGCTCCCCCTAAGGCCATGCTTGGTCATCTAGGTTGATGTAGAAATGTTAGCATTAGGCGAAGACTCAGTAGCATCTACTGACTGTCACTGAACATTTTCCACACTTGGTTCCTATACCTTCCATACTATTGTGGCTCCACAACACACACCCCATTTGTTTGGCCTTTTGGCCATGTGGACCCCCTTTTATTTTCTTTTTGTTTTTCCCCCCTATCCTTTTGGATTCTTTCTAGGGGTCCTTTTGAAGAAAAGACATCTTTTCAGCCTTACACAGCTTTAGACTTTCGGTCTTTTAGGGTATCTCAACCTCCAAAATCCCAAAAGCCTAAAAGTGTGAAGGTTGAAGCCTATGGATAATGTTTCAGTGGTTTGACCTCTGAAACCCTAGAAGATATGAGGGTCATGACTTCAGTGATTCAACCACCAAAACACCAAAGTCTATGTGACATCACCTCATTAATAATGAGGCTATATAAGATATGTTTCCTATTTTTTCTTCACTTTTTTGTTTGTTCTTCACCTCCTCAAGCTCTGAAAAATCTTGTCTTTGGCACATGCTTCCTCATCATTGTGCTCCTCACTCAGGACTATGTTGCTCGTGCTTGTGTTCTTCATTATTTTTCTGCCTTCTCTCCCTCCTAGCAAGTTGGTGTCTCCGTCCCACCATTAGGTTTAGGTTTTTTTTTTTCATTTTTCTTTGTTTTAATGTTTAGTTTCTATTTTGTGGTTTTGTATGCCTCCCTTGTTTGTCTTCAAGATTCTTTTCACAAAGCTTGTCTAGGGTCCTTAGCCCTAGGGTGTTGGGTCTATTTGATTCATCAAGTTAGGTTTTTTGTTGTGTTTTTTCATTTTTCTTATTTCATGTCTGTCATAGGACTTTCGGTCTCTAAAGACCAAAATTCATCTCCCCAGTCAGGTCGAGGAGAAGAGAAGATTCTACCAAGTCAAGACCAGCCTTCAAACTTTTGTAGTTATGGAGTTTCACAATTATACCCCATCACAAAAGGCTGAAACACCAAAGACAAGACCAACCTTCACACCTTTTGACTTCCACACTTTCGCGCTCTGAAAAACCCTACACCTCCGCAAGTCTGAATCCCCACTCTTTCAAACTTCATCTTTGAGCCTTTGAACCTTTGAAATTTTTCACTCTCTCTCTGAAACACTCTACATCTCTGCAAGTCTAAACCTTTGCTCTTTTGGTTTCACCGATGTTCCAGGACTTTGTACTTTCACACTTTTGCATGTCAAAATCACTTTGCAGTTTGACTTGTCGAAGAACATCATTCCCCCCATTCAAACCTCTTCTTCACAGTTTCAACCTGTTGATGTATGATCTTGTCTTTGGTGTCCAAAGGTATGAGTGGTTGAAATTACCATAAGATGAATCTAGATGATTCTGAGCAGTTGCTGCTGCCCCTTAGAGCTTCAGTTTCTATTTTGTACTTTCTATGGAGCATTTATTTTTAATAAGGTGTTGATGTTTGCATAGCTTCTTGCAGGATTTATAGAAAGGATCATTGGATCATGCATGAATTACCTATTCAAAGGGTACCACCTACCTTCTAAGGTTGGAAACAACCATAGTGAGGTTAGCGATAGCGACATCGGGAACATTGATTGGAATGAGTTCTTAATAAAGTGTGCCAAGCCTAGTGGGAGATCATCCGACTGCATGGCCCTAGTAATATCAAGCTTAGTGAATGTAGTCACACACCCAGTCTTAGTGTTGTCCTCAAACCTGATTATGACCCTTGCACACCATTATGTACTATTGACGGGACTTTGTGATTGGCTACGCCAACAGAGGATAAGTTGTCACCAGGTACCGGGGTACCGACCAACTTTGCCTAAAGAGGTTTTTAGGGGAACAAATTCTCCTAGCCTCCAAGCACCTGGTAGTTAGGCCTCGATGGTGCAGAGGGAGATAAGTTAGGCAGGTGACTGTTGTGTGACAGGATAGCTCATTTTCAATCATCTTCTTTGGGGATTTCAAGAGGGGTGGGGTTTCCTGCAAGCATTTGGATTATAAAATAAAATTCAATAGATCGACCGGGGTTAGATATGCATTTATATCTATAGTTATGCAAATAACATTCAAACATCAAACTAAGATCCAATGTAAGAAAACTACTCTAAATATCGAATACATAAAGAACCTACAATTCACGTGCATTCAGTAGCAAGGGGAGATAACATCATTAATCTAAACTAGAACATAGGAGCAAAGGACATGAGAAAACATACTCCACAAAAGATGTTTGTGAACTCCAAAGATCAGAACAACATACAAAATGTAGCTATAAGGTGTTCTTCCTTATTAATTAACTCAAAGGGGTCCAACATCATTGGTAAATACATCCATGGCTCCAAGGGAGAATTATAAACTACTAATAACAACTGAGCATTGAGCTCCTAAAACAACTGAACATGAAAATATATCTTCTATTACTTGCTGGACTACCAAATCATCAATTTTTTTGACCCTTGTTATGAGGTAAGACTTCTTATTTATACACAAAGTTTGACCTAAACTAAACCTAACCTAAATGTACACTCAACACATAGAATACATTATCATGTGGCTGGTACTACCTACACCACTTACAATCACCTCAAAAAGTGAAAAGGCCTGACAAGATAGAGGAAGAAGAAAAGAAGAGAAAGCTTGAAGAATTAGCATAGAGAAGAGTGCGAGGGTATTTATAGAATAAATATGATTGTCCCAGCATCCGAGGCTACATGCCTCACAAATGCAGATTGTGGCTCACTATCCTTGATGCACATCAGGAAGTTAATGTAGGAGCGACACCTTAGGATAATCATCTATCAGAGCCATCCCTCCATCTGACATGCCTTATCAGGATCACCTACCTGCTAACCCCTTATTAACTTCTTGACAATGATTGGTCAGCTCCGGGGAACCTGGACGTAGATCATTATGAAAGAATACAAAACTTTGGACCTGGAATTCTAGAGTCTGGGAGCTTATTATCAAAGAAAAATGAATTTACAAAACTACACACTGCTAGTGAAAATCTCCAAAGTTTGGAGAGATCTACTGTTCCTTTTTTTTCTTGAAGGCCTCCAAAATCTAGCCAATTCCATCCTTATCTACGTCCTTGACATAGTCCCATCGGTCGCTGATGACCCTAAATTGTTCATCAATATCTCTGGCCCCTTCCCAAAATTCTATAACTATCTTTGCTGTGTCATGAGCCTAGAGCATCATCTTATATAATCTTGACATTTTCCCTTCATCAAAATCTCCAGCAGACTGGTATCGAGACTCCATCATCTCATCAAATTTTCTCAACAAAAAGTCTTCCAGGGCACAAGTCCTGGTAGTGAAGGGATCGACTCATGAAACCCTTGATACAAATGTGGTGTATAAATATAAATAATTACGGACTCCCAGGATACTATTATTTAGAGCCACTACTATTTTTTTGCATACCTCAATCTTGAGGCCAAGTCTAGAGTGCTGGGCCCAGAGAAATCCAAAGGGAACTTCACCCAAAATTCCCATCTCTGTAATGACCTCCTCCCTGAAGTTGATTATATCTTCTAGCTCAGACCTCCACTCCTCATATTTTTCTATCCTTTTCCCATAAGACAATGACGTCGTTCACCTAGCCTATGAGGTTGTTGACCTGATAAAGGTCCGGGAGCATCGCTGTCAGGAACTGCCTTACGGATGTGATATGCTCAATGAACCACCTGTCCACTACTTGTGCCTTCTTCTTCATGGCCCTTAAAGAATCAATGTCACCCTATGGGAGAGGTGATCCAGAGGTGGAGGCTTCTTGATGAATCTCAGCCAGTGTCTAAGTTATCTCTGTGAGAATCCCAAGGAGATTTTCATTCTTTTCTCTTTCCCCCTTTAGCTTCTGGGCCTGCTTGTCATATTGGGCCTCAACTAATTGGTAGCCTCTCTTAATAGGTCCAATTCTCCCTATTTGTCCCTTCTCCCCAGAGGAACCTCTATAATGATGTATACTTTGGCTTTTACTACTTCCACTTCTGCATCTGGGGGAGGCGTCGCTACCACTGTGATGGTGCTTCCTCTTGGACCGGTCCGAAGAGTATGGAGGGTCTAGGATCTTTTGGGATTTTAAGACTCTTGTCTTTGGGCCATCATTTTTCCCAGAGAGTGGGGAATGATTTCTTCTACCGAGGCATTTATTTTTTGGGATTCCACCAGCCATTGTGGCGACTGGGTCAGTCTTTCTACTAAGGCCTAGGCATTGGGGCCTTCCCGAGGGGTGGGCCGCTCTTCTACAACATTTATGTCCTCTATGGGATCTTTTTCTTGTTCCTTGGGATTCCTCATGTCTTTCACCCTGGTGGTTTTCTCATCTATGGTGTCAGAGACCCCGTCTCCACTGGCACAAGTAACATCTACATCTTTATCTCTGGGGTTCTCCCCCGTATCTTGTTGCTACTAGATCTCTTCGGCATTATCTACTAGGACATTCTCCTCTGGAGGCACATCTTCTATAGGGGGTGAAGGTTTCTAGCCTAGATTTGGATGTTGGGTTACAAAGATCACCTCCCCGAATGTCACACTCCACAAAACCTGGTCATCCAGAGTAATTAAGGGCATCTGAAGAGTGACAGTTGGGGGTATGATTGCTCCCGAAGGTCCAGTTTCCCTAGTTGTTAGCTGCTCATCTTGTATCTGCCTCCCCTCTATCTCAGTCCCTGAGACTACTATTTCTTTATTACTTGGTGTTTTTACCAATTCTTTCTCTTGTCCCTGCTCCTGGAATTCCTTTTCTAGAGTTATTTCATTTTGTGGAATTTCTCCCTCCCCGGGGATATTTTCTGCCTCCTGCGCGATGATCTCTTTTGCTGCTCTCTCAACATCTTCATGTAGATTTACCAGATCCTTAGTCTAGAAGATTTTGTCAAAATTTTCATGGGGTGGGGAAGCCTTTGGCTAATCCCCAACTTTGGGAGATGAAGGGATTAGTTCCACCTAGGAAACATTGGGCAACCCAGGACCCGCATCTGAGCTTGGTGGAGGGTTATCCACCCCTGGTTTCTTTCTTCTAGTCTACAGTGGGACCCCAATGTCCAAGATAGATGTATTCTCATATTCTGTGTTCACCACCCTGCTCATTAATACTACAAGTGATGACGATCCTATTAGGAGGGTGGATCCCAGCGGGGTAACTGGAAGGCCGAGAGAAAGTCAGGCACTCACCGCTTGACTTAGCTAGTGGGATGCCTTGAGCTGAGTATGAATCTACTCCAAAATGGGGAGCAAGTCCATGGATGGAACCTAGGCTAGGGTTCCTTCTTTTTCTTTCCCTTTGTCCCTTCCCTGCCTACCCACTTTGGAGGCCGAAGAGGACTCCCACAAAATTGGACCCCGACGGGTGCTTTTCTTGCACACTTGTGAAAAATAATCATGGCTACACTGCACCACTATCTGGGTGACATCCTAAATTGTTAATGTCTATAGTCCCAATCCACCAGAGGGAGATCTAGCATGTCAATCCCATGTATCTTGTAAGATGGGTCCTCCAAGGGCCCGTTGTGAGAGAAATCTTTTGGAAAGGTCCAAAGGCCAAGATCCTTCATCATCCCTTTGGTCATCCTATGATATTTCTGCTCCCGCACGTCAAGATCATCTTGGAAATATGCCCAGAAATCCTCTATGTGAGGCTCATGGGGTCTAGATTCCCTAGGGAGTACTGATCTTATCTTGCTGAGTGGGTCAAATTTGTTCTACTTTAGATAGAATTTGGCTAGCCCCAGACTCTTCAACTCATTATCAACCTCTTTGGCCACTGCAAGGCTACAAGAATAGTTCCCGCAAGTGATCGGGAATAGGATGGAGGTAACCTTCTTCACTCCATAAAGTGTATGAAGTTTCAGGATTTGCCTACACAACTCCAAAATAATAATCCTATCCCCACAATGTTTGGGGAGTAGGTAGGGTTTTCTGGAGAACCTGGTCACCCAAATGTAAGAATGTTGATGAAATTGAATAAAATAATTGTCGTATGTACTCACCAAGGTCATAGCCTCTTTTGATAGCTGGTAACCGGCATCTTGAGATGGTATCAAAATGTTGAAGTAAATGAAGGTGTCATTTACCCTATAAAAATTGGGGAAACTAGCTTCCCATTGAATTTGTGGGAAATGGTCCCACGAAGCATTCTAGCCGGGCCTGATCCCAAGGATGCCCACTGTAACTAAACCCCAGATTCTGGGTCTTTGTTGTACCAATACCCACAACACATACAAAGTTATGTATAAATTTGAATTTCGGCCGATGTTGTTCAACTGATGATCCACATGATTGGCCACAATTGTTGCCCAGTTAAAATTCTATCTGGCGGTGGAGATCTCGTATAGGAAGTAGTACATCCACGGTGAGAAAGCTCGGGCATGGGATTATCCAAAGACCCAAAAGAAGAAGATGATCCCTACTTGGATGCTTTCTTTGAAGTCTTCTCTGGTCATCTCTAAATTCATCTTCTTATAGTCTTTCCTTGGTGTTCTTAGCTAGTGGTTGTTGAGGTGCTATTAGGCGAGATGTGAAACCTTGTCAAACTCCTGCAATGAGGTGCACGGGAGATGACAATATAATTAGAGAACTAGGGGATTCCCATCCCTGATGAAAATGCAACAACATCCAAAGATAATAAGGAAATTTGATATCCTGTTGGAAGGATATCATCAAGTATAATGGCCTAGATGGTGGTTTTGTAGTGTTTTCTAGAGTTAGGATCAACTCCGGGGCCTGCACAGTGTAAAGGAATCAAGCGGCTTTGATAATGCCAGAGGCTGCTACATTCTTTTCCATGCTATCTCCGGTGGTATGCTGGGCAAAAATTGGTTTGATTATGCCTTATAATCTAGCCTAGGGTTTGACCTTAGTGTCAGCGATTAACTGTAACTTAGAATCCACCTTAGATCCTAAGAGGGTTTCATCCTTTGGATACTTGGAGGTGAGCGGGAGTTTTTCCAGTGCCCTCTTGTCCTTTGACTTGGTGGCCGCTCTCATTGAGGTGGTTGGAAGTTCCATACTTCCACAAGGAGTTGTTACTTTAGACATTCATTTTTGGATTGTCTACAACCTGCAAGACAGGACAACCATTAATACATATGATAAAATATAAAGCAATTTTATGGACTCCAGAGAGTTCACCACCATTTCACATCTATTGTCAAAAGATGTTAGCCCACATCAAATCTTGAAAATATAACAATTAACAATGTTTGGATTCAATCAACACCTAGGGAATCTAGGGAGTTTGGGTCTATGCGACAATGTGGTGAAGGTCATTGAATTGCATGGGACCAAGAATCTAGAAAACTAGCTATTACTCAAATGACTGGTTAGTGAGCCGTACTGGGTTGACGTGGGTTATTGCATGGTCATGCAATAAATGGTGTAATGAGACTTAATGGTGACAGATGTGTTGATATGAGTGAATTGAATGCCACTTGGATTTTCTTTGAATGATCATATGTGGGGGAATTTGACCCCACCATCAATGCTGAAATGATGAAGGAGAGAGAAAAATACCATGACTCAACCAGGTGAGGTGTCGAGTCAAACCAGGTGGACACCAAGTGGGGAGAGCACAAAAATTGGGTTCAACAATGTGGAGAGCATGGAAAGCTCACCATAGGAAGGGTCAGACACAAAATGTACAAACCAACATATAGACCCAATTTACATGGGAAGCTAAAGAACGATGAAATTTACAGGAAACATCCCTATCCTACGGATTATTTATTATTTATAGAGAAGTCACGACAATTTACATAGAAATTACAACTAATTACAAAATCTATAGGAATTTACACTATTTATAGGAAAGAGAACAATGCAAGGAAGGTAGACAACCTTCCTGCAGAGCCATCCCACCAATGGGAGGTGACGACAAACTAGAAGACAAAACAAAGATGAAGGTAAGGCAAAACAAGGAAAGAGCAAAGAAGAAAGGAAAGAACAAAGAAAAGAAAAGAAAAGAAAAGAGAAAACTGAAGAGAGCCAAAGGACCTACCTTGAAACTAAGAAATGTGGGAGGAGGAGCACTAGAAGTGCTCTATAAACCAGGAAGCCTTACGGACCACAAATGCCAAAATTCTTGCAGGAAAGCTGAAAGCATGCACAAGCTTCAAACGCCAACTTCACTGCTTAAACACTGTTAAACCTTCCAAAGAAAATTGTACTTAACACAAATTTGATCTAATCACTCTTAATTTCTTTGGGTAATATTGTTCACATTAAATGCGAAAGTGATAAGTGAAACTTAATTTATACCCCTAGGGTGAAAATGTACCGCTTCCTTCCGCAAGTCTCGAGAAAAGGAAAACTTCCAGACTCCGGGCCTGGAGATCCCATGCAACCACACCCTCTAACAAAAGAGGAAGTAGTGACAGAGAATCCTAGAGTCCAAAATCCAGCTAGCACAAACAAACAAAAGCACTCCAGGACTGGGTCTCAAAGGAAGAGAAACCAAAAAGAAAAGAAAAAAATGACCCTACGGAAGTAAAGGGCAGAAGAAAACAAAAGGAAAGGAACAAGGAAAAATAAAAAAGGGGGACCCAACATTTTACCAACAAATTGTAGGGATGGGTATGCAAGGAATAACAAATGGTGACTAGCTGGGATGAATGTCTTAGTGCATTTGATAACTACAGACTCTCTAGTTAGAAAAACCATAACTCACTTTTACTTGGAGCACTCTGCTTGCAATGCGTGAGGTGTCTAAGAAAATCTGAATCATCATTGGTTCAATCCTTCAATATTTTTTCAGTTGTGAAGTGTGTGCTTTGGAAAAAAATCAAGCTGATGACTTCCAGGAGAAGTAGAGAGTGGGCACTGAGTAAATTGAACCAAAATCACTATATCTTGCATGATCTCCTAGATTCTAGAATTCTCTATTCTTCAGTTTTATTTATTTTCTTTTGAAGATGGGAAGGTGGTACTTCTTTCACTGTGAGCCTTAAGCTTAGCTAATTTTTACTGTGGTACTTCTTTCACCTTTCCAACCATTTTAATTTGCTGAATAGGAGATACATTCTGGACCTGGGATATTCTTTTAATTTTTAGACTTGGCCAATAACCAGTGCAATCGATCTGCTCTCAAGGACCATATGATTACTTGCTTCTTATATTTTATGTTAACTGATGTTAAGATTTTCAGGATATGAATCTGATGAAGATTACCCATAACCTTTTTCCAGACTTACAAAATAACTCTGAAGTGCGGATAAATTCCACCTTGCTAACAATAGATTCTAGACTAACCAAAATGCACAAGGTACCATTCCAGGGACTAGATGTCATGCAAAGCATACCTATCTAGAAGAAGAGGGCAACATTTCGGGAACCCAAAAAACAAGACACAAAGAAAAAAGGAAAACCAAAGACAATACACAATGAAGAAAGGAAAGAAGGCGGCCCCAGAGGACTACCAATGGCTATTTCCATGGGCAAGGCACTCACAAGGAGCACTGGGGAAAGATATTTACAAGTAGGAACACCTTTATTTATAATACAACTTCAGGCAAACTTACCTCCCGCCTCATTTTAAGTAGTGCTTAAGGAACTGTCCATTGATAGGAAATGGGATGACTTCTCTGGTCATGGTATTGAGGTGATAAGTGTTAGCCCTGCAGATATTTGAGATTAGGTATGGTCCAAGTCAGAGCCTTTGAAAATTGGTGTGGTTTCCTTTCTTCTCCCGGGCCTTGTCCCACAGAAGGACTAGGTTCGAAACCTGAAAGGCTTTGTATTGGACTCTCTGGTCAAATCATCGCTTGATGACTGATTGATGATGTGCAAAATGTTCCATTGCCACGTCTCTTTTTTCTTCCATTCTCACTAGGTTTAAGAGCCAAACCTCCATAATGTTGTCCTGGGCATTGGATTCTTGCATGAATTGTAAAACTAGGATTTGTATGTTGATAGGGAACACATGATTCTGGCCATAACCCAGGTGAAATGGGAAAGTCCCTAGGGCTGCCTTGATTCTGATATGATCTGCCCAAAGAGTGACCCTAAGATTTTGGTGCTAGTCATGGAGATTCTCTTTTAGCAAATGTTTGAGCACCCCAACAAATTTTTATTGGTAGACTCAGCCACACCATTACCCTGGGGGTAATAGTTGATGGTGAAATTCAAGGTGATCTTCCTCTCATAGGTCCATTCTAATAACTGCATTGAAGAAAATGTTGGACCATTGTCACACACTATAGTGAAAGGCATCAGGAATCTAGTGAGTATGTTTTCTTCCAAGAATTTGATAACTACATCTATCATGTTGTTCTTACATGGAATTTCCTTAGACCACCGGGCATAGTAATTGGTCGCGGTCAGGATATACCTGTGGTTGGTGGAGGAGTTGGGATTTATTTCCCTAATAAAATCAAATGTCCATTGGGTGAAGGGTTGAACTTCAAAGATTGACTAGAAAGGCATGACCGGGTTCTGTTCATGATGGGCTATGGTTTGGAAAGTGTGGCACTTCCTCACATGAGTGTAGATGTCTTTGAAGATGAAGGGCTAGTAGTATCTGGCCTAGAGAATCTAGTGGGCAATGGCATCAGCTAATCCATGCCTGGTTCTGAACTACCTATGGAATTCTTCTATCATTTTAGTAACTTGGTCCTTGTCTATGTACTATAGGTGAATTCCCTCAAATTTATTACGAAAAAGCGTTCCATTTTTTATCATGTAATGTGCACTTTTCAGTTGTAGGGCGTGATGTTTTTTGGGGGGAAGTACCTATGGGCATTTGTTATTGAGCAAAAGGTACACTAGGTTGGTATACCATGGGTCTTGAGTGATGGACTCCACATTATAGGTTTGACAATCAATGTTTGGAGTTACCTCCACCAACACTCTACATAGTCCCTGGCCTCAGACTATCTTCATTGGTTGTATCTCGAGATCATACTCTTGGAGGATGGTCACTTTGTAGTAGTAAAGATTTAACAACCTGGTCCAGAATAATAGCATGCACTTTTCTCCATAGAATATAGTGCCAAAATTTATTTACAGCCTAGACTAGAGCAAAGGCCTGATTTTCCAAAGGTGTATATCAGACTTCGACATTTTTGAAGGGGGAGCTCATGAAATCAATGGGTCTCTCTTCCCCCTCAACTTTCTGGGTTAGGACTGCCACTATAGAATATGGTGAAGTGAAGGAGTAGATGTGAAATGGGAGGGAATAGTAAATAGTTTCCAGGACTGGTGCCTCCACTATGGTTCACTTGATCTAAGAAAATGCTTGCTTCACTTCAAGGATCCACTCAATCTTGGTATCTTTCTTCATCATGTCATTGAGTGGTTTAACGATCTTGGTGAATCCATTTATGAACCACCAAAAAAAGTTTATCTTTCTGAAGAAATATCTCATTTCCTTTTTACTATTAGGCATTTGCAAATTGAGTAGTTCTTCAAATCTCTCAAGGTCAATGGATATCCCCTTCTTAGAGACTATATGCCCAAGAAACTTCCCTTCTGTGACCCCGAATATGTATTTTTTTGGGTTGAGGGAGATACCATACCGGTGACATCTCTCACATATCTAGGTGAGGTGGGTGGAATGATCACGCCTGTCCTGGGAAAAGACTGTTAAATCATCCATATAGATGATTATGCATTTGTTGACCAAGCCCTTGAACACAATGCCCATAGCCTTTTGAAATGTGGCCCCGACGTAGATTAGACCAAAGGTATTTTTCGATATGCAAAGATTCCCCACTTGGTGGTGAACACCATTTTCATTCTATCCTTGAACTTAACCATGACTTGGTTATATCTAGAGTATCCATCCAGGAATGACATCATTTGGGAACCATTGACAATTTGTAATACCTCATCCAGTGAGGGGAGAGGGTGATCGTCCTTCTTGGATGCCTTGTTTACATTGCAAAAATCAACACACAGGAGGATATAACCATTCTTCTTTTGCATGGGGACAAGGTTGGTAACCCATGTTGTGTGCCAGATACAAAAGATAATCTGCGCTGACAGTAGTTTCTGAACCTCCTGATGAATCACAGGTTCAATCAATGGGTTTATTAGCCTCTAATTTTTCTGGAAGGGCTTGGCATCTAGTTTTAGGGGAATGGTATGAGTCATGATGGATGTTTCATAGGTTTTAAGATCCTCATACCCCCAGGAAATAATGTCACTATATTCTTGGAGAACCGCAAGAATCTTCTCCTTCTCCTCTGGGGAGTAGGACGTACCAATGTGAATAAATTTTTCTTCATTAGCCTTACTGATGTTGACCTTTTCAAATTTTCTTCCTTTAGAGGAGGATGATATCTTATCTCGATCCTAGGGTTCCAAATCAAAGATGTGTTCTAGAGCTACCATCCTGTTAGGGATGGTGTTGGTGGGTAGGTTGATGATCCCATCGTCTTCTTCACCCTACCCGATATTGTCATGATCAATTTCTTCCACTATCTGATCCTCAAAGACTCCAATGTTGGCCATGAAGGCCAGAATATGTTGGTCATCCTCAAAAACCTAAAAGTGGGTGACATTATCCGGGATGGATGGGGTGGGGGCCATTTCAATAGAAAAATTCCAGAGTTGGGAACTAGCCATCGGCTCGAGGGTGCTGGAAGACATAGCAAGGGCATCCAGAACATAGTTACATTTTTGGGGAATGAGCTCGATGCCAAAAGAATCAAAGTCATTGATTAGGCTCCATGCCCGATTGTGGTATGCAGCCAACCTTTTGTCATGACATGTGTATTGAATCCAGACCTATTTTACTATCAACTCTGAATCACCCATTGCCTAGAGATGGGTGATCCCTTTTCTTAATCCAAACAGGAGTCTAAGGACCAAGGCCTCGTACTCCATGACATTATTGGTGCATTTAAACTACAACTTGTAGGATGTGAGGAAGGATTTCCCCATGGGTTGATCAGTTCCACTCCTTCCCCGCAGCCTTTTCTAGACTAGGAGCCATCAAACTTTAGGATCCACAAGTCGCTGTTCATTTTCTGGGGCTGGGAAGGCAAAGTAGCTTTTGGATTGATTTTGGGAGGGTTGGGAGGTGATTCCTCTAGCTCTAATGGTTCCTGGATTAGGTTTTCCTCTGGAGAATCCTCTGGTTTGGGTTTCTAGATGAGCGATACCTTAGGCATAGTGCTGGATGGGTTACTTGGTCTAGGTGAATTGGCCTTATGTTATTTCTCTCAGAGGTCATTGATGTGGCAGGTAGCAGCATTAATGCAGGGCTCACACTCCATTTTAGAGTGTTTCTAGTAGTGTACTCAGCACCAAGTGTTAGACAAGAGAGTGGCTAGAGTTTCTGTGCTACCTTGTGAGTCTATCTCACCTTTCAGTTCTCATCCAAGTCTTGAATTCTTTGAGAGACCATAGGATCCTCCCTAGGGATGAAATCAAAGGTTAGAATTTCTTGTGTTCGGTACACCCCGGGGGAGAATTCAAAGAAAAGGAATTCATTTACCCTCTCAACTTTGGTGATGGCCTACTTCATTCCGGGTTCACTCTCCACCCAGATTTGGTTTGATTTCCCCTTCCAGGGGAGCCACAAGTGGGAGAAGTCCATGGAGAAATACCCGTTAAGGGCCTTAGACCAATTTTGACTTAATAACATCTCGTAGGGTTTAGGGATGTCTACCACTTGGATATCTATTGTGCCTAATATCTGGGGGTCCTAGATGAGCTAAATCTAGACATTTTTTAGCTTACGCACCATTTTCATAGTAGTTTTGTCCAATTGGACTACTGCACCTTTGGATGGAGTGGGAGTGTGTCCAAGATTTTGGCATATGGATAAGGGCATGAAATTTCCCAAAGCACCAAAATCTACTAGGAAGTTGTATAGGTTCTTCCCTTGAATGTTTAATCCTAGTAGAAAGGGAGGATCCTCTGTGTTTCCCCAAAAGATGACTGAGTTGGCATAGTCAAATGTGACTATCTTTGGTGGATGACTGACAGTTTCTGGGTTTCCCAAGAGCTTCAGAAGGGATTTCTTCTGCTCGGGACAATTTAGAAAAACCTCCATCAAGGTCATGGAGGTGGTGGTGCTCTCTAATGCCTTAGTGATGTCAAACCATCCTCCTAGGTAAAGTTGGCTTCCCCCAGCCAGATCCCTTGGTTGGTTAGGTCCAAGTCATTTTGGAGGGAAATAGCGATCAGTTGTGTTATCCCTGGGAGGGGTATTCTTAGGAGGCATTGGTGTGTAAGCTAGCCCTTTTCTAGCCTGACTCCAAGTGTTTTAGGGATTCCATGGGCTGGTGAAAGCATTGGCCTCAAAGGCCAGGATGGATTCATCAAAGAACCCTTGCAATGCAGATTCTTCTTAATCCTCTTCGTCTATCCTGAAGAACATGGTCTCACATGTAAAGCCAGTGTGAGGGGGCTCTGATGCAGAAGGTTCTGTGGGTGTAGGATCAATAGGTTATTGTTTTTTGGATTGGGAGATCATGATGATCTTCTCTAGTGTGACATAGGTCACCTCAGAATGAGATCCGATGTCATGCAATCTACACCACATAGTCAAGGGGTGGAATTTTGCAAGCTGTGCAGAATGACTAGGTCTAGCACCACCCTGAGTGCCATTTTGGTTTGGAGGGGGAACTCTAGTATTTTCATTGTTGTTCCATTACTTTTGATTGGGTCGAGGCCCATTGTTGTAGTTTTGACCTCTAGAGTTGGTGTTTCATTGTCCAGAGAAAATATTCCCTCTCTAGGAATTAGATTTATGAGGCACAGAAGGCCCCACCTTCAGCTGTCCCATGTCTGTCATTAATGAGGACACCAATCGCCGAAGGGATTCAACCTTGACTGATAGCTAAGTATTTGTCACATTGTGATGGTTGTTGTGGTGGGTTCCCAGGGAAAGTGACAGTAGCTCCCAAAGCTGAGGAATACAATCCTCTAGTTGTGAATGACTGAAAGAAAGGTACCTCGGAGGGTTGCATCAAGGGTTGTTGCATTTGCTGCAGTTGGTTCTAGGGAACATATTCTAGACCTGGTATTGTCTAGGCTTGAGATGGATAAATGTACTGGGCCTACTGGTCTATCGATGATGGGCCCATGACCATCATTGGGGAACCCATTTCTGGATTGGGGTTGTATCCCCTAGCCTAAGGAGTTTTTCCAGGTATCATGTTGAATGGTAGTCTCTGTCCAATTCTACTAGGAGCTTTGCTCAAACCGTGGGACAACTCCAAGGATAAGTTGTAAAATTTTGCCAAAGTATCCCGGTCATTGGTGGTGGTTGTTCTCTAGAGGATAGTGGCAACAATGGGGTCCATGGAATTTAGATATATCTAGATGGTTACGTCAGTGGATGGGATGAAGGGGACCATGCACTGCTTCAAGGCACGTTGGAACCGATAATTGAATGTGGCAAGGGGTTCATTGAGTTACTTCTTGATAGAGATAAATTGGTTGTGGGACCACGCTGGGTCCATGTGAATGTGAAAGGCCGCCAGGAAGGTGCCTTCCATATCCTACCAACTATTGATGGAGTTGGCCTACAAGTTGAGGTACCAGTTTAATTCATTTTGTCCTAAGGATAGAGGGAACATCCTAATGTTGTATCTAGTGTCATTTCATGGCATCCTTGTAGGCCTGTGTAATCACCTAAAAATGGTCACCTAAACCCTAGACCCCTGATCTCAGAAATTAATCAAGAAACCCTAACCTTGATTAAACCTAAGTCCTAAATCAAATAGGCAATTATCGAATTCAAACTGATCTGACCTAAACCCTAGGTCCTAATCGATCATCTTAGTTGATTAATTAATTATATCCTAAAATCAAATTACATTGGTAAATATATCTTATGTTAATTATTTAATTGATATTATGACATATTAATTAAATAAAAATTACAAAATTGTCAATTAAATCAAAAAGGAATTAAATTAATAATAAAAACATAAATGTGCATCCAAAATGAATTAATTTATTAAAAATGCATATGACATCATCAAAGCCAGTTAACTGATTTATCAAAATGGAAACAATCCAGTTCCACTCAGTTAACTGATTCTCCACTGTTTATCATTTTGGAAACATTTCAGTTAACTGTAAACTGATTTTGGAAGTTTCCAAAATAACTG
>MU227396.1:11988-27693 GCA_018584345.1 Thuja plicata | reverse complement strand
ATTTCTGGATTGATTGGTATACTCTGCATATTTACTGAGTATCGGTAAATGAGTTTTACTGCTTATCGGTAATCAAGGAGAATAAGGACAGACAAGGTAAACCGACAGATAGTTAATTATTTCAAGTATTTCAAGGCATACATCTTGCAGGGACTTAATAAGCTAAGGTGTATTAATTGGTGGATTAAAGTTTAAAGGATAAATTTTTGAGGCCACTGATTAACCCCCCCTCTCAGTTATTACCAACAGTAAATACATCCATGGCTCCAAGGGAGAATTCTAAACTACTAAGAACAACTGAGCATTAAGCACCTGAAACAAATGAACATGAAAAGCTATCTTGTATTACTTGATGGATAGAAAAATCATCAATTTTGCCAACCCTTGTTATGAGGTCAGACTTCTTATTTATACACAAAGTTTGACCTAAACTTAACCTAATCTAACTGTACACTCAACACATAGAATACATTATCATGTGGCCGGTACTACCTACACCACTTACAATCACCTCAAAAAGTGCAGAGGCCTGACAAGACAAAGGAAGAAGACAAGAAGAGAAATCTAGAAGAATCAACATTGAGAAGAGTGCCAGGGTATTTATAGAAGAAATTTGATTGTCCTGGCATCTGAGGCTACATGCCTCATAAATGCAGATTGTGACTCTCTATCTTCGATGCACATCAGGAAGTTAATGTAGGAGTGGGGCCTTGGGAGAATCATCTATCAAAGCCATCACTGTGTCTGACATGCCTTATCAGGATCACCTACCTTCTAACCCCTTATTAACTGCTTGACAATGATCAGTCAGCTCTGAGGAACCTGGACGTGGGTCACTGTGAAAGAATACAAAACTTCAGACCTGGAATTCCAGAGTCTGGGAGCTTACGCTCAAAGAATAATGAATTTACAAAACTACACCCTACTGGTCAAAATCTCTGGAGTCCAGAGAACTCTTCTGTTCCTTTTTTTTCTTGAAGGCCTCCAAAATCTAGCCAATTATGTCCTCATCTACATCCTTGATGCAGTCCCATCGGTCGCTGATGACCCCAAATTGTTCATCAATATCTCGATCCCCTTCCTGATATTTTGCAGCTATTTTTGCTGTGTCATGAGCCTGGAGCATCATCTTAGATAATCTTGACATTTTCCCTCCATCTAAATCTCTGGCAGACTTGTACCGAGACTCCATCAGCTAATCAAATTTTCTTAGCACAAAGTCTTCTAGGGCACAAGTACCGGTAGTGAAGGGATCGACTTGCGAAACCCTTGATACAAATGTGGTGTATAAATCTGAATAATTTCAGACTCCTGGGATCCTATTCTTTAGGGCCCATACCAGTTGCTTTCTTACCTCAATCTTGAGGCCAAGTCTAGAGTGTTGGGCCCAAAGGAATCTAAAGGTTTCTTCTCCCAAAATTACTATCTCTATAATGGCCTCCTCCCCAAATTTCATTATCTCTTCTAGCTCGGAACTCCACAAATACTTTTCTATGTCTTTTTCCCATAAGACGACGATGCCATTCACCTTTCCTATGAGGTTGTTCACCTTATAAAGGTCTAGTAGCGTTGCTATCAGGAACTTCCTTATGACTATGATCTACTCAAAGACTCACTCGTCTACTGCTTTTGCCTTCTTCTTCATGGCCCTTAAAAGAATCGATGTCACCCTATGGGAGCGGTGTTCCAAAGGTGGAGGCTTCTAGATGAATCTAAGCCAGTGGCTAAGTTATCTCTATGAGAAGCCTGAGGACATTTTCATTCTTTTCTCTTTCCTCCTTCATATTCTGGGCTTGCTTGTCATACCGCGCCCCAACTACCCGGATAGCCTCTCTTAACAGGTCCAATTTTCCCTGTGTTTCCCTGCTCCCTAGAGGAACCTCTATAATAGTGTAGTCTTTGACTCTTAGTCCTACCGCTTCTGCATCTAGGGGAGGCATCGCTACTACTATGACAGTGCTTACTCCCAGACCAGTTCAAAGAGTATGGAGGGTCTGGGCTCTTTTGGGCTTTTGAGCCTCTTGGCTTTGGGCCATCATTTTAGCTAGAGAGCAGGGAATGCTTGCTGCTACTGGGGCCTTTCTCTTTTAGGTTTCCACAGCCATTGTGGTAGTTAGGATGATCTTGCTGCTAAGGCCTGGGCACTGGGGCTTTTCCTGGGGGAGGGCCACTCTTCTATGGTATTTATGTCCTTTGTGGGATCTTTTTCTTGTTCCCCAGGATTCCTTATCTCTTCCTCCCTGGTGGCATTCTCATTTATGGTGTCGGGGATCCTATCTCCACCGACACTAGTAACATCTGCATCTTTATCTCCAAGGTTCTCCCCCTTATCTTATTGATGTTGGATCTCTTTGGCATTATCTGTCAGGACATTCTCCTATAGAGGCACATCTTCTGGACGGGGAAAAGGTGTCTGGACTGAATCTGGATGTTGGGTTGCAAATATCACCTCGCCAAATGTCACACTCTGGGGAACCTACTCATCGAGATTAATTAGGGGCATCTAAAGAGTGACAGTTGGGGGTAGGGTTGCTCCCAAAGGTCTAGTTTCCCTAGTTGTTAGCTTCTCATCTTGTATGTTCCTCCCCTCTATCTTGGTCCCTAGGACTGGTGTTTCTTTAGTACTTGGTATTTTTACCAATGATTTCTCTTATCCCTAGTCTCAAACTTCCTTTTCCAGAGCAATTTATTTTTGTGGCATTTCTCCCTCCCCGAGAATATTTTCTGCCTCCTGCATAGTGATCTCTTCTACTGCTCTCTCAAAATCTTCATGTAGATTTACCAAATCCTTGGTCTAGAAGATGTCATGAAAATTCTCATGGTGAGGGGAAGTCTCTGGCTGATCCCCAACTTTGGGAGATGAAGGGATTAGTTTTTCCTGGGGAACATTGGGCACCCTAGGACTCGCATCTAAGCTTGGCAAAGGGTTATCCACCCTTGGTTTCTTTCTTCTGGTCTGCAGCGGGACCCCAATGTCCAAGATAGTTGTATTCTCATCTCCTATGTTCACCACCAAGCTCATTAGTGCTGCAAGTGATGGAAAACCTGTTGGGAGGGCAGATCCCATCGGAGTGACTGGAAGGCTGAGAGAAAGCCAAGCGCTCACTGTTTGACTCAGCTGGTGGGACACCTCGAACTGAGTATGAATTTTCTCCAAAATGGGGAGAGAGTCTAGGGGTGGAACCTGGGATGGGGTGCCTTCTTTTTCTTTCCCTTTGTCCCTACCCTACCCGACTGCTCTGGAGGCTGAAGAGGACCCCCACAAAATTGAACCCCGGTGGGTGCTTTTCTTGCACACTTGTGCAAAATAATCATGGCTTTGCTACACCACTATCTGGGTGACATCCTCAATTGTTAATGTCTCTGGGGTGTCCCAATCCACTGGAGGGAGATCTATCTTTTCGATCCCCTGTAGCTTGTAAGATGGGTCCTCCAAGGGCCCACTATTAGATAAATATTTTGGAAAGGTCCAAAGGCCAAGATCCTTCATCATCCCTTTGGTCATCTTGCAATATTTCTTCTCTCGGGCGTCGAAATCATCTTGGCAATCTGCCCAGAAATCCTCTATGTGAGGCTCATGGAGCTCTTTGGCCACTGTAAGGCTGCAAGAATAGTTGCCGCAAGTGATCCGAAATAGGATGGAGGTAACCTTCTTCAGTCCATAAAATGCATGAAGTTCTAGGATTTGAATGCAAAACTCCAAAAGAATAATCCTATCCCCATAATGTTTGGGGAGTAGGTAGGGTTTTTTGGAGAGCCCGGTTACCTGAATGTAAGAATGTTGATGAAACTAAATAAAATAATTGTCATATGTACTCACCAAGGTCATAGCCTCTTTTGATAGCTGGTAATCAGCGTCTCGAGATGGTATCAAAATGTGGAAGTAAATGAAGGTGTCATTTACCCTACAAAAATTGGGAAAACTGGCTTCCCATTGAATTTGTGGGAAATGGTCCCATAAAGCATTCTGGCCAGGCCTGGTCCTAAGGATGCCCATTGTAACTAAACCCCAGATTTTGGGTCTTTGCTGTGCCAATTCCTACAGTACATACGAAGTCATGTAGAACTTTGAATTCTATCCGATGTGTTCAACTAATAATCCACATGATTGGCCACAATTGTTGCCCAGTCAAAATTATGTCTGGCGATGGAGATTCCCTAAAGGAAGTAGTACATCCATAGTGAGAAATGTCAAGCATGGGATTCTCCAAAGACCCGGCATAAGAAGATGATCCATGCTTGGATTCTTTCTTTGAAGTTTTCTCTGGGGATCTCTAACTTCATCTTCTTGTAGTCTTTCCTTGGTGTTTTCAGCCAGTGGTTGTTGAGATTTTTTCGGGCGAGATGTGGAACCTTGCTAAACTCTTGTAGTGAGGTGGCATAGGAGATGACAATAGAATTAGAGAACTGGGGGATTCTCATCCCCGAAGAAAATGCAGCAACATCCAAAGATACTAAGGACGTTGGATAGCCCATTGGAAGGATAATATCAAGCATAATGACCCCGATAGTGGTGTTATAGTGTTTATCCAGAGTTAGGATCAACTCTGGGGCCTGCATAGAGTAAGGGAAGTAGATGAATTTGATAATACTAGAGATGGCCACATTCTTCACCATACTATCTTCGGCGGTATGTTGGGCAAATATTTTTTTAATTATGCCTTGTAATCTAGCCTAGGGTCTGACCTTAGTGTGGATGATTACCTATAAGTTAGAATCCACCTTGGATCATACGAGGGCATCATCCTTTGGATAATTGGAGGTGAGTGGGAGTTTTTCTAGTGCCCTCTTGGCCTTTGACTTGGTGGCCGCTTTGGTTGAGGTGGTTGGAAGTTCCAGACTTCCAAGAGGAGTTGTTACTTCAGACATTTCTTTTTGGATGATCTACAACTTGCAAGACCAGACAACCGTTAATACATATGATAAAATATAAAGCAATTTTATAGACTCCGGAGAGTTCACCAGCATTTCACACCTATTGCTAAAATATGTTAGCCTACATCAAATCCAAAAAATATAACAATTAATAATGACTGGATTTAATCAACACACGGGGACTCTGGGGAGTTCTGGTCTATGCAACAATGTGGTGAAGGTCATGGAATTGTGCGAGACTTGGAATCTAGAAAACTAGCCATTACTAAAATGACGGGTCAGTGAGCCGTACTAGGTTGACATGGTTTGTTGCATGGTCATGCAATAAATAGCGTAATGGCACTTAATGTTGATAGATGTTTTGAAACAAGTGAATTGAATGCCACTTGGATTTTCTTTAAATGCTCATATGTGGGGGAATTTAACCCCACTATCAATGCTAAAAAAAATGGAGGAGGGATGAAACTGCCATGGCTCAACTAGGTGAGGTGCCGAGTTTGAACAAGGCGGACACTAGGTGGGGGAAGCTCAAAACTTGGGTTCAACAACGTGGAGAGTGTGGCGAGCTCACCATAGGAAGGGTCAGACACGAAAATGTACAAACAAATATACAGACCCAATTTACGTGGGAAACTGAAGAATGAAGAAATTTATGGGAAATGACCATATCCTATGGATTATTTACAATTTACAGAGAAGTCATGCCAATTTACATAGAAATTACAACTACTTACAGAATCTACAAGAATTTACACTATTTATAGGAAAGAGAAAAATGCAAGGAAGGAAAACAATCTTCCTGTGGAGGCATCCCACCAACGGGAGGTGACGACAAACCAGAAGACAAAACAAAAATGAAGGCAAGACAAAACAAGGAAAGAGAAAAGCAAAAAGGAAAGAACAAAGAAAAGAAAAGAGAAAACTAGAAGAGAGCCGAAGGACCTACCTTGAAATTAGGAAATGCAGGAGGAGGAGCATGGGAAGTGCTCTATAAACCAGGAAGCCTCATAGACCATGAACACCAAAATTCTTGTAGGAAAGCCAAAAGTGCGTACAAGCTTTGAATGCCAACTTCACTGCTTAAACACTATTAAACCTTCCAAAGCAAATCACACTTAACACAAATTCACTCTAATCACTCTTAATCACTCTGGGTAATCTTGTTCATGGTAAATGTGAAAGTGACAAGTGAAACTTCATTTATACCCCTAGGGTGAAAATGTATCACTTCCTTCTGCAAGTCTGAAGAAAAGGAAAACCTCCGGACTCTGGGTCTGGAGATCCCATGCAACCACACCCTGTAACAAAAGAGGAAGTAGTGACAGAGAATCCCAGAGTCTAGAATCTAGCTAGCACAAAGAAACAAAAAAACTCCGGGACCGAGTCCCAGAGGAAGAGAAACCAAAAAGAAAAGAAAACAACAACCCCGTGGAAGAAAAGGTTGGAAGAAAAAAAAGGAAAGGAACAAGGAAAAATCAAAAAGGGGGACACAAAAATTTTCCAACAAAATGTAGGGATGGGTATGTAGGGAATAACATGTACCAAATGAAAGGGTAGTAAAAAATAGAGCCAGAGAAATTATGTTGGACCTACAAATAGATAACATCAAGGATGTCTTCTACCTTCTAAAGGGAATCGACACATATTATGATTTCTCAATCAAAAAAGGCCTAGATTGGTTCAAAAATAGCATGTTGGAGGCATACAACATAGTGAACCAGGAAGACCTGATCCAATCCCTTCCAAAGAACACGCTGGAAAAGATAGATATGAGGAGAGGATACTTGAAAGATGATATTCAGGCATCCATCACAATGCTCAGTAGATTGTATGGATTACCCCAATCCATTCAGCTTGAACATTGGATGATCTTACTAATTGAGAGGATCAAGGGGAGAAGGGCTAGGTTCAATTGGGCCACCATCTTGAGTGATAACCTAGATGAACAAATAATTTTGGTAAAGCAGAACCCCAAGTTCTACATCACATCATACATGGTGTATTTATTAGCATCCAGGGAAGACTACCATGGATTTGTAAAGAAGGGAGCCATTAGGCAGCCTAACACATGGACCTTCATAGTGTATCCTTAACTAGTAAGGAAAGCAAAGCTAGATGAAAACAACCTAGATTATAAGATTGTAAATGATGCATTCATCTTTTCAATTATCCATTCAATTGAGGGTGATTATGAAAAGAAGTTATCAGAAGAGGCGACATCTAAAACAAGGGCAATAGGGGCCTTCTACATTTAATTAGAACCTTCACCTATATCAGAGTGGCCAAGTTGACCCTTTCCCCATAGAAACTCCCCAAATACCCTTGTGACTGGTTGATTATCATAGAGATGGCTTGATAGCTTGCAGATACCTATGAGAATATTAAACACAAGAAGAAGAACTGTTGGGAGTTTCCCATTTCAGTTGGCCCATACACCTTATAGGATATGAAAATATGCAAGTCCCTTACATTTTAATGAGATTAATTTCCATTATAGTCTGTGACAGATGGGGTCAAGCCAATATTTTACCCTATTGGTACCTATAGCCACATCATGGGTAGGAATTACATCTAAGGGCCTCACTTGGAAGACCATTGGATGAATTGCGTAGATGATTATGAAGTCAGGGTATGGGATTATTGCAGTTGGTCCCTAGTTTTAGCATAGGTTTCCCTAGAGTTTGACATTCCTCCCAAAGCATGGGAAAAGGAGATGCTTGAGGTACCTAACCCACTATATAATAAAGATAAGGTTTATACTAGACCTATTCTAAATGTTGAGATAGATAAGGATGAGAATGATAGAATTCAGTTCAAGGCTAAACACATAGTTAAGGATACTAAGAGTTGGATCAGAAAGCCCTTCCCAATAAATCCCGTACTAATGAAACCATGGTTAAACTTGTTGGTTATATTTCCTATTTTAAAGTTTTCCCTGAAAATTTTTCAGAATGCCTGCCGTGCATGTACCCTGAAGTTGGAGTTTATGGTCAAAAATGGTAATGTCCTCTTGCAAATAAGTCTTGTTGCCTCACAATCATGTTGAGAAGGTCAAAAACCCCTAAACCCTAGTCTTTTCTAGGAAAAAATGTGAAGAAGCCCTACTTTTCCTGAATAGGTTCTATTTTCCTGTTACCTTTTTGTCACTTAAGTCAAGTTTATTTGCATGTGTTTTATTTCCATTTGTCAAGTCTCGTAAGAGAAAATAAATATTATTTATAATCATGAGACTTGGTAAAAAGCCTTTGTTGCGTAGTCTCCAGATGAAATGGAATATGCTAAAATGATAAGGAGACTTGGCGACCATCATTGATTTTAAGTTGTAATCTGATGACAGTCGCGTTATCTCATGATTTAATCAGAGTTAAGATTTCCATAAAGCAACTTTGAGACTATACAGTCACGTTGTCTCTTGATATAACTCATGGTTATGAGCTAAGTTCATAATTTAATAGTTTAGGCATTGTCGCTAAGTCTCATGATCGAAAGTGAGTTAAGTAAAAGAATAGGAGACTTAGCGACAACTGTTGATCAGAGTTTACATCCAACGGTAGTTGGGAAGTCTCTAGATTACAACCATGGTTTGAAAACCATTAGGAGACATGAAGATTCAGTAGTCACCAAGTCTCTAGATAAACAAAGGGTAAGTTGTTAGTGTTAAAATAGTATTGTTGCCAAGTCTCCAGATGTGATATGGGTTAAGTTAAAATTCTAGAGATTCAGCAACAACCATCAGATGGAATGTAATCTAACGGTAGTCGTGTTATCATGATATAAGTTTGAAAAGTCAAAAGATGTTAAGTGATTAAGAGACAAAAGTAAAAGATGAGATATGTGTTTGTTTGTCACCAAGTCTCGTGAAGAATTAGGGTTTTCCTAGAAGATCTAGAGACTTGGCGACAACCGTCAGATGCTAAGAAAGAAAAGATCAACAATAGTTGTGAGGTCTCTAGATACAATTTAATGAGTTAAATCATATGATTAAAAGGTTAAATATGTTTAGTCACGAAGTATCTTGATTAAGCATGGGTTAAGAAAATGATCTGGCGACATGGAGATAGCATAGTTGCGGAGTCTCTGGATATAACCCATGGTGAAAGAATAGTTAGTAAAAGGCTCAGCTACGTTGTCACCGTAAGAATGAAGGTTAAGTTAAAGGATCAAGAGACATCATGAAAACCGTTGATGTAATGGTTAATCTAATAGTAGTCTCACAGTCTCTTGAAGAAATTGCAGTTACCAAAGTTATCATGACACAAGGAGACCACTCAGTCGTTGGAAGCTGATCTTAGTTAAAAGGTGACTTTTTAGCAGTGCCACCATAGATAATTATTAGCCAATCAGATTGCAGGGATTTCAACAAATGGAAAAGTAGTCGTATTTTGATTTAATGCAGCCAATCAGATTTGATTTTGATTTCATTTTGAATTTTATAAGGTTTTTTATTCAAAAAAACTCATCAGAAATTGATTATCTGAGAGTTTGAATGCCATGGCTAGAACCAGAAATTGATGGCACAATATGTGAAACTAATGGCATAAGTGACTGGATGTTATTTTACCAATTTGAAGAGACACATGCATTGAATTATGGTTTATAAGTATGCTCCTCTATTAATCATTTCATTTTACCAAGCTTCCCTTTTCTCAGAGCGAAAAGTTTCTGAAGTTTTAGTGCTTTCTGAGTGAAGTGAAATTTCCAGTGACAGAGAATCCAAAAGGTGATTCAACAATTCAAAATTTGACAGAGATAAGAAGTTGCAGTGTGTTTGGTGACTAAATTCAGAATTACAGAGGGTTTACATTTGGTAGTGAGGGCTTATTGCTATATTTGTTTCAATATTGATACCAAAGTTTGATAACAGAAAAGAACAAAATGAGTCAAGCAAAGAGCATGGCTTCCACTAGTGGAAGAAGTGATGATGTTGGAATCAAAGGGGAAGAGAAACTATTTAGATGAGTTTCTTACTTTACTGCCAGGGTCAATCCATAATAAAAAGGTAAGTGCCGAAACCTTAATAGATAACATGGCATATATTAGAGATGCAAAGATGCCTGGGTCCTCAAGGTACTCATTGTTCAATTAATTTTTTAAGAATAGCGATGAACCCATGCCTATCTCAAACCCTTGGACATGTGGGTTAGCTAGGTTAATTGTTCCAGATGTGTTTATTTATGTTGATTTCATACTATAATTGGCTAATAGGTATGATACCCTGTCTAAAACCATTAATAGGGATGATGGCAAGCCCTTACTTACCCTAGACCGTAATGCATTCATGAAATATTTTAACTTTTATTACCCTATGGCTACTGAGATAAACCTAAAGAGATTGTAGAATAGATATATTAGGGAATCAAGCATTGCTGCCAAGGATATCAAGGATTTCCATGTCCCTAAGAAGATGAAGGCCTACATACATCCCATGGCTGGTGCAGCCCCATATTTTTATAAGGACATGAATTTCTATGTCAAGTATATAGCTTATGCACTATGCAAAGTGCTGGGAAAGGATGATGGAGCTGAGAGAATTACCTCAGATATCTTAATGATAGTATTGGATATGGAGAGCTTCCATACCACTTCCAACTATGAATACATTCAATACATTATTGATCAAATGCATCAGGGCTTTGTTGATATCCAAAGAAAGAAGGATCACCCAAGGTTTTTACACTATTCAATTGTTATGCATTTGATCCTATACTACAATTTTCCAATTATGAATTGTCAGTGCCTATAGCCACAAGGATTTCATCATGGTCAAGATAACCTTGTTTAGTTTTGGCTCAAAGTATGGAATAATAATTACAGAGAGAAGGAGTTCTATGCTTTTGAGAATTGGATAATATATCCAATTCTTAAATGTTTGGGTGTAGATAAAACCAGATTGCCTGTTAAGGTAATTCAACTATTGAGGCCCTGTCAATATCTTGACAAATGGCTAGGAGACCATAATTGGGGTAATTTCTACTTTGAGAATAATTTTACAATAATGAGGGTTTATGGTTGTTCCCACCCTCCACATATTTTCCATTCCATGTGCCATCGAGGATAGCATAAATGAAATTCATAAGACAATTGATTCTGGTTCACAAGGAACACTTAACTCCACATAGGAAGGGTACTTTTACCCCCAGGAAGTTCAAAATTTACAATTTCACTATAGGAGAGAGGTTGTGGACCCTGTGAATGCCTAGATGAATCACTATAGGATGAATGTTTCCTTCCATAGGCATGTGGATATAGAGGGGTGTATCATAAGTGCAAGTAAGTTGCTCAGACCCACTATCCCCTACACTAAAATACATGAAGAGTGTATGGAAGAGGATCTAAGAAGAAATATCATGGATGATGAGGAAATAGATAGAAGAGCAGTTAACTTCAATGAACTTATGGACCTGGAGAGGAAGGTAAAAATAAAAGGGATGAAATTTGGAGGTTTCTTCCCCAACCTGTCTTATTTGAAAAGGCTAGAGGCAATGATTTAAAACCATACTCTCTTATGAAATCAGTTGGAGGAAGCATTGGTAGTCCTAGAAAAGGGGCATAGGGAGCATTCAAATTCTGAGCATGATGATGATAGTGATCAGGGTTGTCCTTCACCTATTGCTCACCCATATTATCAAGCAGTTCCCCTATGATGTCTTGTAGAAGGGGAAGACATCATTGACCTGACAGAAGTCCCCAAGAAGGAGGAAATAAATGAGGCCCCACTAAATAAACAAAAAGTGGAAACAGGGGAACCTTCCCAAAAGAAGAAAACATACATAATTGGAGCATTAATAACTGGAGATAGACCCTATTATCACTTTCTCAGAAAATAGATTAGGGTTGGAAAGAAGCTCCAAAAGGATACAAAGGAAGAAGAGGAATTGCCTCTGAGATCATGTATTGATGAAAGGTTGATGCATCAAGAAGAATTCTTCAAGGATAACAACTTCGTCAAAACAAGAGAGTTCAAAGACTTCTCGATATGGAATAAACAATAACAGGTTGGGAAATAGCTTCAATTGGAAGGTGGTGATCCAGTCACCCAGGAATGTCTTCAAATGTTACAGGATTATGATCCTGAATCGGAAGAAATTACCCCTGAACAATCAAGACAACTAGTTAAAGCTAGTGGGATACTATTTGTTGAAGGCTGGGATCTATCCTTAGCATTCATTATTGATCAAATTAGAAGACAACCTGATGTAAAATTGACATCATAAACTCAGGTTGGAGACATGGTTAGAGGGTTTGGGTATAACCCTAAATCCTAAGCACTTGCAATGTAGAGCTTAGCTCCAAAAGATCAGAAGCCAACTCTTCTGAATACTCAAGAGAAAATGGAGGGAAATAAGATCATCTGGACCCTTCAGAATACATGGGATCTAGAGATATCCCAAGTTTTGACCCATTTTTCTTAGCTTAATGAAGCTAAGACAGTTCAACTCTCAGAGAAACTACAGAAGATCTCTAGTGACACTAGCGATATTTCAAAAGATAGAGAGCTTGCACTGGTGAAAATAAAAGAACAACAAAAGCTTATAGATGAGCTTACTAGGTAGTTGTTAGAGATAATAGAGCCAGCCCCTATTGAGCACAAAGAGGTAGTTGATGTGGAATTCTAGACAGAAGATATAGGGGACATGCCTACTAGAACAAAGCAAGAGGCCACAGTGAATAATGATGTGATTTTGGAAGCATTGGCTTCAATTTTGTAGCATAGGATTAACACTATAAAGGAAAAAATTGATATAGTATATGGAGAATATGGTAGATTTCTAGGCATACAAGAAGAGGTGCCAAGGTTTTTGACAGTTTTGAACCCCTACTATGCTACTTGGTTTGGGAGGGCTTCACTTTTTGAGAGACTAGCATCAATGCAACCATTGAGGTCAAACCTGCCATAAATAGTAACCTTGGTTGGTACTGAGATAGAACAAATTGGTGCTACTCTATCTTTCTTCAAAGAAAAGGCCAACCAGGTTGATGCTAAGTTGAAAATGTTTGAGCCATGATATAATAGATTTGTGCCTTCTATCAGAACAGAAGATGATCAGATCAAACTATTAGGGTTATGGAGATTAGAGTTTGATAGTGTGCTTCCCAACAAGGATATTTATGTATCTAATCAGGGAGAGCTTGATATGGAGAGGTTCAACAAACTTCTGGATGAGGCAATAAAGGCAGTAATAGATTGCAATAAATTCATTTTAGATGTTAAGGGCATAATAGATGCTAGATGGGAAAGACAAAAGACTCAGCTTGAGAGCATTCAGAGCTTTGAATGGCCTAAGGAGGAGGATCTAACAGCATGGGACATCATGACGAAGCCCATAAAGAAAAATCCTATCACAGTTGATCTCGATATCATTGATGACGAATAAAGGAATGTCAGAACACCTTATGTGAGTTTCTTAGAAGACAAGTAGGTTAGTCATCATCAAAATCAAATCAAAAACTTTCTTGAACTTACACTACCAAAGGTGTTGAAGATCACATGAAGACAAAGTGCAAATTAGATTTCATTCCTTTGTTTTGTCTCTCCATCGCTTGGTGTATTCTTATTTTTTGTCTTTTTCTAAGTTTTAGGGTTAGGTTTCTTAAAACCATCTGAAGCTTGTTGCATCCTTATCTTAAAGGATACCAAGATGGTTGAACCTATAAGTAGATCATATTGTAACATTATCAGGGATGGTAAAATAAAAACTGCAAAGCAGGCTTTTGAATGGTGTTTAGTTTTTTCAAGTTTACACTCAGTTTGAATGTATTGAGATTAGAAGGTTATCAATAAAAGTACAATGGAATTTCCAGTCTCAAATTGTTGATGTCTTCTTGCATTTTATTCAGCTTTTGTATGTTTGATATGTAAGGCATGTTAAATGTATCATGTTGGTTGTATTTCATGTTTCTGCTAAAATGATTGTTTCCTTGCCCTCCCCTCTGAAAATTTTCAGGTTTTCATGCTAGTTCCTTGCCAAATCCTGATAAACCCTGCTAAACCCTAAGGCCAAATGTTAAATGATGCATTTTAAACCCTTAGCCATGTCTTTCTATTTCCTCGTTACCTTTTTCAGTCACTAAAGGCATGTGATATATAAAAGTTTAAGTTGAGTCGCTTGATCGCATGACCCAGAATGAATATGCCAAAACATCTCCCGACTTTTCTTTTGCCTTGTGTCGCGTAGTCTCGTGAAGAAATCGAATATTCCATGTATGTATCAAGACTTAGCGATCTTTCTTTGGTCGGGTTGTCACTTGATAATCATGTATAAGCTTTAAAATGAATGGGACCCACCCTCAGTCGGGTGATCACAAGAAGAGTCAACAGGTCAAAGAAATGTCTCCCGACCTTGCGCCTCCTTCATGTCGGGTGATCGCTGGATCAGGACATTCAAGCAGTTAAGGCTTTTCTTCAGTCGCGTGGTCTTGTGATATTTAGCAGTTAGTGGATAACAGTCACGACTCAGCGACTAACAGTTTCAGGTTAAGTGATTTTACTCAGTCGGGATGTCGCCAGATCAAGGGCGGTAACTCAGACTTCCAGAATGCATAAAGTGGACAAAGTAATAGATGACATCTGTCAGAAACCTAGTGGTTGTCGGGTGATTGCTAGATAAAGAAAAAGGATCAAGCGATAAGGAGACTTAAGTCATGTTACCCTCAGTCGCGAAGTCTCTTGATATTTTAAGGGTATGTGAAATTGTATAGCGATTATAAGACAGCCGTTCGATGGAAAGATGAAAGGATCTGACGGTGGTCGCTAAGTCTGGTGATAAAAGTGCCCCAGGGAAAAATTCCTTCCGACTAAGCGATTAAGGTATGTCGCGAGGTCGCCATAAACAGAGAAAGGGTACCTTTTCAGAAAAGGATTAAGTTAAGTCTATCACCCGACTCAGCGACTAAGTGTTGTGAAGTCTTGAAATAAGAAGCAAGCATCCCGCGACTTGGCGATTACCATGAAATGTTAAGTGCAACAGTTTGTCGCGTAGTCTGGAGATGAAAACTGAGTTAAGGTTAACCCTGCGCGACTAAGATTTTCACATAGTCGCCTGATCGCTGGAGAGACTTAGGTTACCTGAGGTAAGGAATTACATTGCCGCCTTATCTGGTGATTAGACCATGGTTAAGAGAAAACACTCGCGATAAAGAGACTTTATGAGGTCGCGAGGTTGCCAGATAAATAGGATCTATAAAGTGGCGCCAAGTGGAGGACGTGACAGAGAAGATCAAGCCGGCGGCCAATCAGATAAAAGAATTTTTGATTACTGCGCACAGAAGGTAGCTGAGATGTATGACAGAGGATGAATCACGGAGTGCCATGTCAGCTGTCTTAACCATTTTTGTGATTGCACCAAAATAATCATGATTTAAATTTGATTTCCTGTCACCTCGAGAAACTATGGCTAGTTTTTTGAACGTTTCATGGCATATCAAAATTAATTGCAGAACTGACATTTCTGAACTTTGAGCTGTGTACTCTGAACCTTGTGGCTATAAACAGAGGAGTCTACATTCATTCCTATTCACTGTGTTTGTGATCTCAGAGAAAAATTATTATTTCAAAGCAAAAGGTGATATTCAGAGCTGTTACAGTGTTCTCGAGTGATTGAAATTTTTAAGAGATACAGAGAGTTGTGCTTAGATTTGTTTCAATATCGTTCAAACTAGAAATTCTAAGTGCTAGCAGAGATGAGTACTGCTATGAGCATGGATTCAACCAGTGGAGGCAGTGGAGATGATCCAAAAGGAAAACCTAGCTTCTCTGACGAATTTCTGCAGCTGCTGCCAGGGTCTACTCAAAATAGAAAGATTGATGCTGGTGCCTTCAAAGATGACTTC
>MU227395.1:528649-566050 GCA_018584345.1 Thuja plicata | reverse complement strand
TAAACTGAATCTCCAGAATGGAATCCCAATGCTGGCTCCCCAATCTGACCCCCTCTAAACACCCGATTAGCTTGCGAGGGTCGCCAAACCAAGCTAATCCCGAAGTCTGAAAAACGGGGACATTACAGTACTCACTGTCTTGTAATTCAATTAAGAGGTTTAAGAAATCACTTTTTGGGATATTCTATATTCAACATCCCAACATTGATGTTGTTAGAAGATTGGTGCTTCAAAGGTGAAATATTGGAAGTAAGGTTGAAGCTGCAGCAATATTGAGTAATTTCTTCTTATTCCCCCTTTCCACTCTAGATGATTGCTCAAGGGCCTTTTTTGCTAGTCCTTCGTTTATGGAGCAAAATTGCCTTAAAATCTCATTTTTGGGTTCTTAACCCTTTGAGTGATAATGCCAATATGTTTCCTCTGTGGGTTAGATTATCAAGGTTGCGTTTGGAATATTGGGATGAAGACAGTTTTATGCTTATTATGAACTCTTTTGGTAGTACATTAATGTTGATGCGGTCTCCAAATTTAGAAAGCATTTCATCTTTGCTATTTTTTTTTGTGTAACATGACTAATCTACTAAACTAATCTCCTCTACCTTGAGTGCCATTTGATAACACTTTTTTACTCTGGTAGGGCAATGTAGGCTAAGTTCCTCTTGAATGGATACTTTAAGACCATTCATATATCTTGCTAACTTTTCTTCTTCATCTTCTGCCACATTTGTCTTCATACATAGTTTTAGGAATTCCTTGGTGTATGAGACTATATCCATATCTTTTTTCTTTAGGCTTTTCTTCCTCCAATGGAGTTGTACCCCATAGTCTTCAGGCACATAGGTCTCCTTGACCAATCTAATCTTTTTGTTCCATGACAAGATCATACTCTTCCCATTCTTCACCCTCTCTGTTTGGATGAAGTTCCACCAAGTTAGGGCTTCTCCCTGCAACTTGGATTTTTCCATCTTCACTCTCTACTTCTCAGGGATGTCCTCACACTCAAAGAAGCTTGTTAAGGCCTCTATCCAATCCAAGGCCAAATCTGCATTCATCTTTCCACTAAAAGTTGGTAGATCCAACTTCTCCTCCATGGTTCTTCTCCCCATAGATTTCAAGGCATCTAGAAGGGGTCTCTGGTCTACATGAATATTCACATCCTGATCAGGGGTGTCATCTTCCTCTTCACTCCCTTCTTCACCACCAGAGGTGTTTTCTTTTCCCCTCTCTACCTTGTTCTCCAATTCTTGAAGTCTTCTTGTCAAGGTTGCATTTGCTTCCCTTTGTTCTCTCACCATCTTTTCTAGTTCAATGTTTGTAACCCTTGAAGGGATATCTTCATCCTCAGGAGCAAACATAACTCTGATACCACTTGATGCGGAGTGGGTAGTAGGAAGCCTCCAAATGACTCAAATAGGGCAATGTACCCTTCAACTCCCAACTCTCTAAGGCCAAAGTGCTTCACACTTATTACAAGTGTGGGAAAGGACTTGGTTAAGGTTATCACAACCCCAAAACCCCAAGGGAAACCTAATCACTAGGTTTCACCAATCCTAAAACACCAACTACTAAGAGTGGCTTCACAAACACTTGACCCAAATTCTCAACAATACCCCCGAAGTGACTTATGGGACTAGGGGTGAACTATGCTCATAGGTGTAGTCTATTTAGGTCCTTAACAAATAGTTCCAATGTTTCTTTCACTCATTTGCAACCCATATGACATAGTTACTTCACAAACCCAAGACTAGGCTTGTAGCCTTTTCCCAAAGAAAAATTGACCTTAAATGAGATTCTTCCACATAACCCCCTTAACTAATTAGGGATTCAGGAACCCTTTATGGCTTAGGACTTTGTACTCAAGCCCTAGAACATGGAAATGAGAAAGAGACGAGATGACACACCAAATTGCTTATGTAATTAAGGTTAATTAGGCCTCCACTTGCACTACAAGTGCCTTTAGGATTCATCCAATTCCCAAACTGATTATTGTATCATGTGAGGGTGTGTACAAGGGCCTCCACCAATTTAGGGCCTCTAATGAATCCCCAAGCAAGAGTTATGATTGTTGTCCTAATTCTGGATTGGTGCATACATAGTGATATACACCTAGGGCATCATTGTAACTCCATCTCACTACATTTTGGAGAACCTATCCTAAAAATTCTTAAGTAACATCATATAAGCATGCTTTCCACCAAGGGTCATTGAATTCCCATGGTGGAAAGAGAAATTACACTCAATTTTCTTAGAAACCCTGATTTAGGGCTTACAAACCAGGCAGTGAGATTGCAGATTCAATAGCTCCTAAACTATGATTGATCAACACATGAAACCAAAATAAAATGGAAGAAGGTTCACAAGAAAAACTCTTGGTGTCATATTTTCATGCCCTCCTATCCATACCATTCTGTACAGATCGATTGTTCTCGGGATTTGTAGAGAAATGGTTGTATTTTATTGATTTCAAAATGCCAAATTACATGATTGGCCTACCACCCACCTGAAAGGGATTTTTTAGGCACTCCCAATGGTTACATAACATATTTGAACTGAGTTAGCCGTTTGGGAGTTGTTTTACAAAAAGTTGTCAATTTTGCTCAAAAGTTGCTTGACAACTTTTGAGCAACTTTTGCATTTTTTTGCAATTTTTCAAGTTTGATGACCAAAATTGGTCTCAATATTATTTTTGTGATCCCTAGTGGATCCAAACATGAAAAACCTAAAAACAACCTATTCCTAGGGTTTTGGACCATTAATGACCAATAGTTGACCAAGGGCTCATAGGGTGCCAAACTTGGAACTATGGTCTTATAAAGGGGTCCAATGATTAACCCAATGTCTTAACATAACTATAGGCCTCTTAGGACCTTAATGGAACCCCTAGGTTCCATATGAACACTTGGTTCATTCAGGGTGCTCCTGCACCGGTAAATTTCCACACTCCCTTCCATAATGGCAAACATAAACCCCATGCTAGCATCAAACTCTCTGATGGAGGAAAACATAATTTTGTAGTTTATTTCATTCTCCCTTTTTTAAGATACATTGAATTAGTATTTTCTTCTCTTGACATGCTACAACCATAGAAAATATTGATCCTTTCATTTTCTTACATCATTGGGAACCAGAAAAGTTAAATTTCTTGCAGCATTATTAGAGTAAGTAATAATCTTTAATTTAAATTACTAATTATGATTCACTTGTTCTTTGAAAATAATTGGCAAACATTATAAAATTCATCTTGTTACAACTCTGATGGCTACTTTACTTAGTTTAAACTTTTATTAAAGAAAATAAATTAGTGTCAAGGGATGACTAAAATTATGTCAATGTGATTTGAGAGTACATCTATTTATAAAGAAGATCCTAAGAGAATCCTAAAGAATCCCCACTAAGGAGAAGAATAAAAAGAAAATTATGAATCAATAGGGAACCACCAACATGGTCAAGTAACCTATATAAATAGCCAAGAAGGAACAAGAAACTCAAAGGCATGAGTTGAGGAGTATTGGAGAGAGAATGTCTCATTGAGTATCATCACTTGGGTCAAAATGGAGGAGTCAATGGTATCATCACTAATCAATTTGAAGGAACCAATACAAGGTTGATAGTGCTCGTAGTGAAGTACATAAGGTTGGTAGGACAGAATTGGGGCAAGACACTCTTTATAACCCTAACAATTGATTCAAACTCTTTGGATAGGCTACTTGTAATTGTTTTTACCATTTTTTTTCTTCAACAGTCTCACCATGAGATCTATTTGATTGACCAAGCCAAACATTTGTGTAAAAATTGAATCTACAAAATTAAAATCCTTTCTCAATATTTACTTATTACATTAGTCATTCCTTGATACATGTTCTTTGGAGGATATTATATGCTTTCTTTGATCTTGTTTTTTTTTATATGGGTAATGAGCGAAATCCGAGATTCTAATTATTATTATTTGTTAAGATTAAGTAGAATCGAACCCAATACCTCCTAAATTAGAGGCTCACAACTTTACCATTGTGTTGTAGGCTTTGCCTATGCTTGCTTTGATTTTGTTGCTATTAGAACATTTTGGAAAATACTTTTATAGAAAATATATATAGAACAGAGCTCACTTTTGAATATTTTTGTCTACATTCCTTGAAAGCATCATTCTTTACTTAAGATATGCATTGTATGTTGTTGCATCCATAAATTCAAGAAAACATTCTCCACAAGTTCCTATATATCTTGAGTGTTGTCATTGATGTAAAAGGAGTTAGTGAGAATTAAATTCTAGTGTACTTGATTTCAATTGTCTCGTAGCTGAAACAATTTTATCTACTTCTAACATGGCATGTCTTAGCATTTGAATTTTAGGACAAGGCCAAGCTATGTGGATAGCTCTCTTGTAGAATTATAATAATATCATCTTATATTTATTCTAGCTACTAAAGGTGATCTGGAAGTTAATAATATCATCATACATTTATTCTAGCTAATATTCATTACTTAGACATTATGTATACATTAGTAACTTGGTTTGTGTTACATTCCATCGCAATAATGTATTATGGCTTGCGATTTGGAAGTAATGTTGAGTCATGTATGATGTCAACATTATCAAATTTCCACAATCCATTTGAATCAATTATTTTCTTCTGGATTTGATTATGTATGCATTTTTAGCATCAACGTTTCGGATCACACTCCGTGATCCATCATCAGGATGAGAGTTCAAGAAATCTATGATTCCAGAGTTGAACAAGCCAAGCTTATGTCTATAAGAATTAATATAATCATCATTGTGAGAATTCATAATCTATAATGATGTTTTTCATTAAAAAACTACATTATGTGCCAATTATATGAAGTGTGTGGATGTTCATTGGGGCCAATTGAGTATGTGTTGGATAACAAATTGTGTGTCCTTACTCCTGAGGTAACAAGTAGGCTTTAGGACCTAGCTCACTACATGTTTAATTAATAGTTTTGTATGTGGCCAATTTCTGAAATTTTTTGAAAATGTTGTCTCCATAATTCTCTGTTGTTGTAATTATTGTTGAAGAGCATTAGCTCTATGCATTATATTATAAATGTGACTACTTGCAACATTTTTTTCATAACACTCTTTCATAAATAAATTTTTTTTATCAAGTTTGAGTAAGGTTTGAAATAATTATTTATTAAATTAATTAACTAATAAATCAAACAAATTCAAATTAATAAGTACATTAAAATAAATAAATAAATTATAGACTAATGTATAAAAACTAATTACATTATAGTGTGTTATCACATTACATAAATGATAATTATTAATTAAAATTTTAATTTTTAAAAAATACACATTTTAAAATAATGATTTTTAAATGCAAATATCATCTCTTGAGCACATGGTGTAAAAGCAAAAGGAGAAGTTTGCGACACATAAAACTAAGTGGAAGAGAATCTTACCATTTATAGTTGTATAAAAAAGCATTTGAGAGTGTAAGAGGTGTAAGAAAGAACCTTGACTTATAGGTAGTAAGTAGGCAACATCTTTTAGACAAAAGGAATTTTTATTATGACTTTTAGAGAGTCAATTTGGTCTATTTATGAATTTTGATGACCCTATTTATTTTGAAAATCAATTTCTATATATGATGCAATTTAACATTTTGATGAATTTTATTGAATGTTTTTTTTTCATTGAAAATTAAAGAGGAATAAAGATAAGTTTGGCAAGTTTTATGACATAGGAGTTATATTTCAATTTTGATTAAATGGAGGGAGTTATAATTTTATTTTTGACATATCTCTTACAACTATTAATTGAAGAATCTCTCTAATTTGGGAATTAGGTCCTTATTAATGATAAAAAAAAGAGTTTACAAACTCAAAATCTATAAATTGGGAGGATGTTGAATGCATTCAACAAGTTTAGGGAGATGTTATGAAAATTTCATTTTGTAAAATAGTTTTAGTTTTGAAGAAGATTTGTGAACCAAATTTGTTAGAAATATTTGATGATAGATTAATATAATGAAGATATTTATTTTAGAAGAAGATTGTTATTATAATTGCAGGAGAGATTAAGCTTAAAGTGGGAGCTTGGTTTAATAAAGAAGGTATTTTGATCTTTTACGAATGTAGTTTTTTAATTCTTTAACTCTTTTGTATCTTTATTTTAAATTACAATGTTTGAAATGCAATTTTCTTATTTAAAAAATAAATAAAAATAAATTATTAGTTTTATTTATACACAAATATTTATATACATTTGTACACATACACACAAATATTTATGCGCGCGCACACACACACACACACACACTTATAAATATTTATATATTTTTTATATACATTTATACACTTTTATACATATTTATATATATTTACGCCGAGAGGCGATCTTACAATGGGAGCACAAACTGAATTCCCAGCATGGGCATATTCTCAGGAATATTCCATGTACATAAAAAAGAAGTGGTTGGCATTCCTGGCAGTTACAATAAAAACCGAAAATAGAGGAGTGCCAAACGACATTTGAAGAAAACTAAATTTTTTTTAAAAAATTGCATGCTTTTTCAAATTTGGAGAGACAAGCATGTAAAGAGAAATTTGAAGAGACAAGGCATGCAAAAAGGCATCCTTTAGAGAAGATGGGGAGATGCTCTCAAATTATAAAAGAGTTTTTCCCTCATTTAATTTGTTATTTTGCAGAGTAGTGAGAGCTTTGGAGGAAAATTGAAGAGAGTTTTGGAGAAGATTTAAAAGTGAAATATTTATTTGCTTAATTACTTTGTTTTTGTATATAGTTTAAATATTTAGATTTAGATTTAGGTTTAATATTTACAATATTGTCATTTAGATTTAGATTTAGTCTATAATTCTTTAATGTTTTAGATATATTTTATATATTAATTTTAGATTTACTTTTTAATGTTACCAGGCATGCAAAGAGGCATCTTTTGGGGAAGATGAGGAGATGCTCTCAAATTATAAAAGAGTTTTTCCCTCATTTAATTTGTTATTTTGTAAAGAAGAGCATGAGAGCTTTGGAGGAGAATTGAAGAGATAGTTTTGGAGGAGATTTAAAGGTGAAATATTTATTTCTTTAATTACTTTATTTTTTGTATATAGTTTAAATATTTAGATTTTGATTTTGATTTAAATTTAGGTTTAATATTTACATTTACTTTTTAGTATTTTAAAATATGAAGTGCAATATTTTCATTTAGATTTAGATTTAGTCTATAATATTTTTATTTATTTTTTAATGTTTTAGATATATTTTATAAATTAATTTTAGATTTACTTTTTAATGTTTTAGATTTACTTTATAATGATTAATTTTAATTTATCCTATTTTTATATGCTGTCATATTTTCAAAAATTTCAATATATTATATTTATTATTTAAATATTGCCATTTTCATTTAAATATTATTTTTTAAAAGAGGAATTTGAAAAGCCTTTCATACTTATTTATTTAATTACTTTGATTTTGTAAAATTCAAAAATGCCAAATGGCATTAGAAAAATTTGAAATTAAAATAAAAATAGAAATATAAGAGCATAAAAGACCGAAAAGAAAAGATAAACAAAATATTTATAAAAAAAAGTTGCATGCTTTTTGAATTTGGAGAGACAAGCATGCAAAAAGGAATTTGAAGAGCCTTTCATATTTATTTCTTTAATTACTTTATTTTTGTATATAATTTAAATATTTAGATTTAAATTTAATATTTATATTTAGATTTAGATTTAGGTTTAATATTTATATTTACTTTTTAGTATTTTAAAATATAGAAGACAATGTTGGGATTTAGATTTTTAGATTTAGTTTATAATGTTTTATTTACTTTTTAATATTTTAGATATATTTTATATATTAGTTTTAGATTTATTTTTTAATGCTTTAGATTTATAGTTAAAATTTATTGTATAATGTATTAGTTTTAGTTTATAATGCTTTTCTATGGATGGCAATGTCGTCATATTTTCTAAAATTTTAATATATTACATTTATAAGGTAATATTTTAATATTTTAATTTAAAAATAATATTACTCTTTTATTTGAAATATAGTTTTAATATATGGACAGAAATGCCACCATATTTTCTAATATTTCAATGTATAAGATTTAGTATTTAAATATTACCATTTTGATTTGCATACTATTCTTAAATATTTTAATTTTTCATTTTAATAATATCAAACTACTAATGTTTGAAATAAATTTTAATAGATGAAGGTCAATGCCGTCATATTAATTAGAAGGAAATGTCATATATTTTTCAATAGTTTAATATACTAATCTTTGTTATAATAATTTTGGTACTAAAACTATTTTGCATTAGTGAATTAAATTCTTGGTTAGATTTTAAAAAAATGATTTCAATATTACATTTTTATAATTTGATTAAAATATTATATTAAAATAATTAGTTTTAGATAATTTGATTTAAATATTGTATTTAGTGATTTCAATATTTCATTTAGATTATTTGATTTCAATATTGGAATTATTCATTTCATAGAATTAGTCATTTCAATATTACATTTAGATAATTTGATTTCAATATGTATTTTCAAATTGCTATTAAGAAATGCATTATTGATTATTCTCCTAGACTTTATGTCAAATTTGTGCTAAATTATTCTTAAGCAATAAATGACTAGAATATATTTAGAAATTATGTTCACTTTTTCTTCAATGCCTATGAATGATCATAATCATATTATATTTTGGTACCCATATTTTCATTAAAATACAACATGGTTACTTAATTATTGATTTATTTATTTCCCTCTAATTAAGTATACTTTTAATCTGATTATTTGTATATACTAATGTATGTTAAAAACTTTGCAGCATACCATTTCAGATATGGTTATCTTTGACAGAGAGTCAAATATTATTGAAATGAGCCACACTGCTTTGGTGGCCTCAAATCATATCTTTGAGACAGAATATGACAAGTGTGCACGAATAGTTAAAGAGTCATTCAGAAATATAATCAAAGTCATGGAGAACACAACTTTTTCAGTTGATTTTGTAGAACTAGAAATAATGCAGATGGAAGATGTTGCAATATTTGTATGTGACACATCTGCAAAAGTAGATGTGTTTTCGTCAATGATGAAAGAAGTCTACCGTGATCATTTTTCAAATAAAGGTCGCAATACCAATTTAATTGTTGAAGAATATGTGATGTACTTACATCATTACAAAGAAATGTTTTTTATATAGTATATTATTATCTTGGGTTTTTATAGTAACTTTCTTCTAATAAATAGTTGTACTGGGACTTATATTTCCCTTTTCATTTATGCAAGTTTTATGCACAAGTGAATATATATAATTTTCACTATTCAAGTGATGTTTATGAGTATAGTCACAATATTTTGCAACATATTTTGTTCGACTTTGTATTTCTAATATTAATGGATGCCTTCAATGGATGTGCTAAATAAATGTGAATGAATATTTATAAAATACATCTCACTCATATGTTAAGCATTAAATTATGTATAAATCACATATGCTAATTCTAAGCATAATTCTAATACAAATGATAATACGCATTCTATGTGTAACCATTATTTGAATAACATGAATGCAAATTTTCAACTTGAATTAAACATACTATATAACTAACTTTAAGCGACCCTACATGCTATTATTATGATTACCATAATTTGCGTTAACTAAAACTTTAATTGTAACCCTAACAATCTTACTAAGCATGATCGTAATCCTAACTATAATACCTAAATCATATTACTAACTCTAATCATAATCTTGTACTGATAAGTATGATATTGGTCCTAACTCTAAACCTTTTATGTCATCTATCATAACATCCCTTTTGTAAACTAATTCTCACAATGATCCTAACCCTACTTGTAACCCTAACTGTAAGCATGTTTATGATCATAACTCTAATACATACATCACATTACCAGCTCTAATAGGAACTCTAATTAATAATCCAACACTACGCCTAAATCTCACACTACCTACTATATTAATGCTAACTCTAATTATAACCCTAACCATCTTCCTAAGCATAATCACCCTAATTCTAACTCTAACCTTAACCCTAACCATAAAATCACCCTAACCCTAACCTAACCATACATTCTAAATGTAGAACATAATCCTAACCCTAACCCTAACCCATAACTGTACATTCCAAACATAGAAAATAATCCTAACCCTAACCCTAACCTTAACTCAAACCCTAACCCTAACCCTAAATCTAACCCTAACCCTAACCCTAACTCTAACCCTAACCCTAACTCTAATCTCTCTAACCCTAACCCTAACTATAAACAGCACCCTAACCCATAACTGTACATTCCACTCATAAAAAATCACCCTAACCCTAACTCTAACCCTAACCCTAGCTCTAACCCTAACCTTAACTCTAACCCTAACTCTAATCACTCTAACTTTGACCCTAACTATAAAAATTACCCTAACCCTAACCCTAAGTCTAATCCTAACCCTAACCCATAACCGTACATTCTAATCATAAAAAAATTACCCTAACGCTAACTGTAACCCTAACTGTAACCCTAACCCTAACTATAAAAATCACCCTACCCTAACCTTAACTCTAAAAATCACCCTAACCCTAACTCTAACCCTAATGCTAACCCATAACCGTACATTCCAATCATAAAAAAATCACCCTTATCCTAACTCTAACCCTAACCCTAAACCTAACCCTAACTCTAATCTCTCTAACCCTAACCCTAACTGTAAAAATCACCCTAACCCTAACTCTAACCCTAACCCTAACTCTAACTCTAACTCTAATCTCTCTAACCCTAACCCTAACTATAAAAATCACCCTAATCCTAACCCTAACCCTAACCCATAACCGTAACTCTAATCTCTCTAACTCTAGCTCTAACTCTAACTCTAATCTCTCTAACCCTAACCCTAACTATAAAAATCACCCTAATCCTAATTCTAACCCTAACTCTAACTGTAATCTCTCTAACCCTAACCCTAACTTTAAAAATCACCCTAACCCTAACTCTAACCCTAACCCTAGCCCATAACCGTAACTCTAATCTATCTAACTCTAACTCTAATCTCTAATCTCTCTAATCCTAACCCTAACTATAAAAATCACCCTAACCCCAACTCTAACCCTAACCCTAACCCTAAACCTAACTCTAACTCTAATCTCTCTAACCCTAACCCTAACCCTAACCCTAACTCTAACCCTAACCCATAACCGTAACTCTAATCTCTCTAACTCTAACTCTAACTCTAACTCTAACTCTAACTCTAAACTCTCTAACCCTAACCCTAACTATAAAAATCACCCTGACCCTAACTCTAACTCTAACCCTAACCCTAACTCTAATCTCTCTAACCCTAACCCTAACTATAAAAATACCCTAACCCTAACCCTAACTCTAACCCTAACTCTAATCACTCTAACCCTGACCCTAACTGTAAAAATCACCCTAACCCTAACCCTAACCCATAACCGTACATTCCAATCGTAAAAAATCACCCTAACCCTAACTCTAACTCTAACTATAAAAATCACCCTAACCCTAACTCTAACCCTAACTATAAAAATCACCCTAACCCTAACTCTAACCCTAACCCTAACCCTAATCATTACCCTATCTCTAACCCTAACACTAACCCTAAACCTAACCCTAATCCTAACCCATAACCTTACATCCTAACTATAAAAATCACCCTAACCCTAACCCTAACCATAAAATTCACCCTAACCTTAACCCTAACTCTAACCCTAACTCTAACTGTAACCTTAACCTTAAAAATCACCCTAACCCTAACCCTAACTATAAAAATTGCCCTAACCCTAACATTCCAACCGTAAAAAAATCACCCTAACCCTAACCCTAATCCTAACCGTAACCCTAACCCTAACTCTAACCCTACTCCTAACCCTAAATCTAACCCCAACTCTAACCCTAACCCTAACCTTAACTCTAACCCTAACCCTAACCCTAACTCTAACTATGACCATTAATCAGAAAATGTCTTCCATGTTGCGCTGTGATTTCTACTAGCTTATATATACCTATATATATAATACGCCAAGAGTAGTCCTTCTCAAGGCGCCTATTTTAATCATCCCTAATCCACACGAAAAATAGGTGCACTCGAGAAGGATTACTCTTGGCGTATTATATATATAGGTATATATAAGCTAGTTCTAAATATTATACACATTTATATATATCTACATACTCACATACATTTATAAATATTTTTTACATATATATATATTTATCAATATTTTTACACATTTATAATTATTTATATGAATTTATACATATTTATACACATTTATAAATATTTATACACATTTATATTATTATATATAGTAGCTCTACTTCTTTTTTTTTTAAAATATTTATATAAATTTATACACATTATATACATTTAGAGATTTATACACATTTATATGCATTTACACATATTTATAAAGATTTGTATAAGTTTATACACATTTACATATATTTATAAAGATTTACACATATTTATATGCATTTACATATATTTTTAAATATTTATATAAATTTATACACATTTATTTACATTTATAGAGATTTATACACATTTATATGTATTTACACACATTTATAAATATTTATATAAATTTATATATAGATTTATACACATTTATATGCATTTACACACATTTGTAAATATTTATATAAATTTATATGTATTTATACATATTTATAAAGATTTATACACATTTATATATAATTACACACATTTATAGATATTTCTATAAATTTATATACATTTATATGCATTTACACACATTAATACGCATTTACACATTTGTACATATTTATACACATTTATATGCATTTACATACATTTATAAATATTTCTATAAATTTATACATATTTATATCCATTTATAAGTATTTATATATATTTATATGTATTTAAACATATTTATATATATTTATATACATTTATATAGATTTATATATATTTATATGCATTTACACACATTTATATAAATTTATACACATTTATATACATTTATAAAAATTTATACATTTATACATATCTGATGTAGCCCAAATACCATTAACAAAAATTATTCAGAAGATACACAACAAAATGTTACAGAATTTGAATTCCTCATTAACTTCTCCAACTTACTCTGCTTCCACAATGAAATAAAAATCCTACTTAATACAATTCTAAAAATTACCATATTTGGCAGATTTTTGGGAAAAATAGATTTTTCCATTTTTGGTAATTTTTAAAACTCATCCTATGAATCCTAATTTTTTCCAAGAAAAGCTCCCAACTAAGGCAAGTCGAATTGCCAACTAATCCACGAAATCATAAACATGATTTCAGATTTATTACAAAAACAAAACTCAAAAAATTGGAAAGAAAAAGAAAAAGCCAATTTTGGAGGTCAAGATGAAATTTCAAGCTTCCGAAAAATGGTCGAATTGGCCACCAATAGAGCTAGCTTAGTTGAAATTGTCATTAACTCTAGCTCATGAATCTGCCTGTAAAATTTCAGTAAAAACCCACATCCGAGTCAAAAGTTATGACCCTCTAAAGCTCCTGCATCAATATCTACATATATTTATAAAACATTATACACATTTATATGCATTTACATACATTTATATATTTGTATACATTTATACACATCTATATACTCATATACATTTATACACATTTATATACATTTATAAATATCTATACACATTTATATACATTTTGACATATTTATAAATATTTATTTAAATTTATGTAGATTTATACACATTATATAAATTTATACACATTTATAAATATTTATATAAATTTGTACACATTTATATTTATTTACACACATTTATAAATAATTATATAAATTTATATATATTTATGCACATTTATATACATTTACACACATTTATAAATATTTATATAAATTTATACACATTTATACATATTTATGTACATTTATACACATTTATAAATATTTATACACATTTATATGTATTTATACACTTTTATAAATATTTATATAAATTTATACACATTTAGATACATTTATATATATTTATAAAGATTTATACACATTTATAAATATTTATATAAATTTATACACATTTATATATAATATATATATTTATAAAAATTTATAAAGATTTATAGAGATTTATAAAGATTTATACATATTTATAAAGATTTATAAATATTTATATATATTTATAAAGAATTATATAAATTTATAAAGATTTATACACATTTATATAGATTTATAAAGATTTATAAAGATTTATAGAGATTTATATTTATTTATAAAGATTTATATAGATTTATATAAATTTATAGAGATTTATGCACATTTATATATATTTATAAAAATTTATATAGATTTATACACATTTATATAGATTTATAGAGATTTATAAAGATTTATACATATTTATAAAGATTTATACAGATTCATAAAGATTTATACACATTTTTAAAGATTTATAAATATTTATAGAGATTTATACACATTTATAAAGAATTATAAAGATTTATACATATTTATAGAGATTTGTAGACATTTATAGAGATTTATACACATTTATATAGATTTATAAATATTTATAGACATTTATAAACATTTATAAAAATTTATAAAGATTTATAAAGATTTATACAAATTCAAAAAGATTTATTGAGATTTGTATAGATTTGTATAGATTTATAAAGATTTATAGAGATTTATAGAGATTTATAAACATTTATAAAGATATACACATTTATAGATATTTATATAGATTTATAAATATTTATAAATATTTATATATATTTATAGAGATTTATACACATTTATATAGATTTATAAAAATTTATATAGATTTATAGAGATTTATACCGATTTATAAAAATTTATACACATTTATATAGATTTATAAAGATTTATAAATATCTATACACATTTATAGAGATTTATAAAGATTTATACACATCTATAAAAATTTATAAAGATTTATAAAGATTTACAAAGATTTATACACATTTATAGTAATTTTGATACAGGAGTTTCAGAGGGTTATAACTTTTGACTCGGATGTGGATTTTGGTTGAAATTTACAAGCGGATTTGTAAGTTGGAGTTAATGACAATTCCAACTCAGCAAGCTATGTTAGTGGTCGTTTCGACCATTTTTTGGGAGCTTGAAATTTAATCTTAACTTCCAAATTTGGCTTTTTCTATTTCTTTCCAGTTTTTTGAGTTTTGTTTTCTATAATAAATCTGAAATCATGTTTTTGATTTCGTGGATTGGTTGGCAATTCGACTTGCCTTAGTTGGTAGCTTTTTTTGGGAAAAATCAAGATTCATAGAATGAGTTTTAAAAATTACCAAAAATGAAAAAAAAATCTATTTTTCCCAAAAATCTGCCAAATATGGTAATTTTCATAATTGTATTAAGTAGGAGTTTTATTTCACTGTAGAGCAGAGTAAGTTGGAGAAGTTAATGAGAATCTGAGTTCTGTAATATTTTTGTGTATTTTCTGAGTATTTTCTTTTTGAGGGTTTTGGGCTACATCAAATTTATAGAGATCTAAATAGATTATAGATATTTATACACATTTATATAGATTTATATAAATTTATATAAATTTATACATATTTATAGAGATTTATATAGATTTATAGAAATTTATAGAGATTTATACACATTTATAGAGATTTATATATAATTATATAGATATATACACATTATATAGAGTTATAAATATTTATACACATTTATATAGATTTATAGAGATTTATACATATTTATAAAGATTTATAAAGATTTATACACATTTATAGAAATTTATATAGATTTATAAACATTTATAAAGATTTATATACATTTATAGACATTTATAGACATTTATAGAAATTTATAAAGATTTATACACGTTTATAAAGATTTATAAAGAATTATACACATTTATAAAGATTTATAAATATTTATAATGATTTATACACATTAATATAGATTTATAAAGATTTATACACATTTATAGAGATTTATAGAGATTTATAAAAATTTATACACATTTATAGAGATTTATATAGATTTATACACATTTATAAAAATTTATAAAGATTTATATAGATTTATACATATTTATAAAGATTTATATAGATTTATAGAGATTTATATAGATTTATACATATTTATAGAGATTTATATAGATTTATACATATTTATAAACATTTATAAATATTTATACACATTTGTAAAGATTTATAAAGATGTATATACATTTATAGAAATTTATAGAGATTTATAAAAATTTATACACATTTATAAAGATTTATACATATTTATATATACATTTATAAAGAATTATACAGATTTATATAGACTTATACACATTTATATAGATTTATAAAGATTTATAGAGATTTATATACATTTATAAAGATTTATAAAGATTTATACACATTTATATAAATTTATAGAGATTTATACACATTTATAAAAATTTATATAAATTTATACACATTTATATAGATTTATAGAGATTTATAAATATCTATAAAGATTTATACATATTTATAAAGATTTATATACATTTATAAATATTTATACATATTTATAGAGATTTATAAAGATTTATACATAGTTATATTGATATATACAGATTCATAAAGTTTTATACACATTTACAAAAATCTATAAATATTTATAAAAATTTATAGAGATTTATAGAGATTTATAAAAATTTATATACATAGATTTATAAAGATTTACAAATATCTATACACATTTATAGAGATTTATAAATATTTATAAAGATTTATACACATTTATAAAGATTTATATATATTTGTAAAAGTTTATACACATTTATAAAGATTTATAGAGATTTATACACATTTCTATAGGTATACACATTTGTAAAGATATATAAAGATTTATAAAGATTTATACACATTTATATAGATTTATAGAAATTTATATACATTTATATTAATTTATAGAGATCTATATAGATTTTAAATATTTATACACATTTATATAGATTTATATAAATTTATATTACTTATATTTATAGATATTTATACACATTTATAGAAATTTATAAAGATTTATACACATTTATAGAGATTTATACATAATTATATAGATATATACACATTTATATAGAGTTATAAATATTTATACATATTTATATAGATTTATAGAAATTTATACATATTTATAAAGATTTATACACATTTATATAAATTTATAAAGATTTATAAAAATTTGTATACATTTATATAGATTTATAGACATTTATAGAAATTTATACGCATTTATAGAAATTTATATAGATTTATAAACATTTATATACATTTATAGAGATTTATAGAAATTTATAAAGATTTATACACATTTATAGAGATTTATAAAGATTTATACACATTTATAGAGATTTATACACATTAATATAGATTTATAAAGATTAATACACATTTATAGAGATTTATAAAGATTTATACACATTTATACATATTTATAGATATTTATAGAGATTTATAAATATTTATACACATTTGTAAAGATTTATAAAAATGTATACATATTTATAGAAATTTATAGAGATTTATACACATTTATAGAGATTTATACACATTTATAGACATTTATAAAGATTTATAAAGAATTATAGAAATTTATACATGTTTATATATTTATATAGATTTATAAACATTTATAGAGATTTATAGAGATTTATATATATTTATACACATTTATAGAGATTTATACACATTTTAAATTTTTTTATAAAGATTTATACACATTTATAAAAATTTATAAAGGTTTATACCCATTTATAAAGATTTATACACATTTATATAGATTTATAAAGATTTATAAATATTTATATAGATTTATAAAAATTTATACACATTTATAGAAATGATTTATATAGATTTATACATATTTATAGAGATTTATAGAGATTTATGCACATTTATAATGATTTATTAGATTTATAGACATTTATAGAGATTTATACACATTTATATAGATTTATAAATATTTATAAACATTTATAAGAATTTTTACACATTTATAGAGATTTATATGGATTTGTATACATTTATAAAGATTTATAAAGATTTATATACATTTATATACATTTATAAAAATTTATAAAGATTTATAAAAATCTATAAAGATTTATAAATATTTATAGAGATTTATACATATTTATAAAGATTTATATACATTTATAGAAATTTATACACATTTATATAGATTTATACAAATTTATAAATATTTATAAAGATCTATAGAAATTTAAACATTTATAAAAATTTACGAAATTTTATACACATTTATAAAAATTTATAAACATTTATACACATTTATAAAGATTTATAGAAATTTATACACATTTATAAAGATTTATAAAGATTTATACACATTTATAAATATTTATACACATTTATAAAGATTTATAAAGATTTATACACATTTATATAGATTTATAGAGATTTATACACATTTATAGAAATTTATAAAGATTTATAGAGATTTATAAAGATTTATATACCTTTATAAAGATTTATACGAATTTATACACATTTATAGAGATTTATACACATTAAAGAGATTTATAAAGATTTATACACATTTATAAATATTTATGGAGATATATACACATTTATAGAAATTTATTAAGATTTATACATATTTATAAATATTTATAGAGATTTATAAAATTCTGTAGAATTTTTATAGAGATTTATGAACATTTATACAGATTTATACGTGCATTTATAAAGATTTATAGAGATTTATAAAGAGTTATACACATTTATAAAGATTTATAGAGATTTATAGACATTTATACGCACTTATAAAGATTTATAAATATTTATAAATACTTTTAGAGATTTATAAAAAATTATAGAGATTTATACACATTTATAGAGATTTATAAAGATTAATACACATTTATAAAGATTTATACACATTTATTTAGATTTATAAAAATGTATAGACATTTATAAAGATTTATATACATTTATAGAGATTTATAGAGATATATACACATTTATAGAGATTTATACACATTTATAAAGAGCTATATACATTTATAGAAATTTATATAGATTTATACATATTTGTAAAGATTTATAAATATATATACATATTTATAAACATTTATACGTATTTATAGAGATTTATACACATTTATATATATACACATTTATACATATACACATTTATAAATATTTATAGAAATTTATAAATATTTATTAAAATTTATACACATTTATAGAAAGTTATAAAGATTTATACACATTTATAGAGATTTATAAAGATTTATACACATTTATATAGATTTATAGAGATATAGACACATTTATATACATATTTATACTCATTTATAAAGATTTATAAATATTTTTACACATTTATAAAGGTTTATACACATTTATATATACACACATTTATATATATACACATTTATAGATATTTATAGAGATTTATACATATTTATAATTAGTTATATAGATTTATACATACACATTTATAAAAATTTATACACATTTATATATATGCATTTATACACATTTATAAATATTTATATAAATTTATAAATGTTTATACACAAACATTTATGTACATTTGTACAAATTTATATGCACTTATATAGATTTGTACACATTTGTAGAGATTTATACACATTTATATGCATTTACACGCATTTATAAATATTTATATAAGTTTATACACATTTATATATATTTATACACATTTATATACATTTATAAAGATTTATACACATTTATAAAGATTTATACACATTTATATATATGCATTTACACACAAGTATAAATATTTATACAAATTTATATACATTTACACACACACACACACGCACACACACACACACATATATAAAGTTTTTTACACATTTATAAAGATTTATATACATTTATAGACATTTATAGAGATCTATAAAGATTTATAAAGATATATAGACATTTAAAAAGATTTATACACATTTATACACATTTATAGAGATTTATACACAAGGGACAAAGCAAAGAATGTTAGAGGACCAAGATAACAATGATAAACAATCATAATTCCAGGAACATAGTCCGCAAGATAGGCTCTCTGTCATTATACGATATATTTTTCTCTACTTTGCTTACCTAAGGTGGGAATTTCACTTCAAACCCCGTACTCAGGGTTTGCTGGAGTTTGACTCCCTAATGCCATGTATATCATCTGTCGATGAAATTGTGCATCAATTAATATTACATGACTCTCCGATTATCCTTCCCCCACAAACATAATACAAACAGAGGGAGAAAATATGATGATAATAACAGGACACATGAGATTAGACAAGGGCTGCAAGATGGTTGAGAAAATCACAGAGGGAGAAGGAATACCAAGGGCAGAGCACGCTATAGAGGAATTCTTCGACATTGCAGACACAGAGGAGTTGCGTCTCTATTTTGATCATGACGACTTCACTAAGGTACGTGACAGCCCTATTGATAAGTCTCAACAGATTCAGTTGTGGGATAACCCCCATTGGGTGGAGAACTTTCAATGTCACCAACTCCCACTGGAGCATAAATATCCTCATATACACAGGGAACTAGAGAACACTCTGGATGCCTCCATAATTCTTGCAGAGAATCATTTAGAAAATGAGCTCCCTAAGATACAATGTTCAGTGAATTGCCAAATCCTAAATGATACCTATCTCTATCCAGAGGACACTAATCTTATGCACATGAGGGATCAAGGTAAGGCCAGTAATGAGCCATATCAGGAAAAAAATGTGAAACAAGATCTGCCTCAAGATAATAAAGCAACTAGCATTTCTCATAGCTCCTATCAGCACAACATACTTTCAATTGAACAAACACCATTACAATGTGATCAGTCCATAAAGACCCCAAAATCAAGAGGTCAGAATCTTAAAAGTGTAAAAATAAAGGAAGAAATAGTAGCAGGATTCCAATCCACTTTGGATGATAAATTTGTTTCCATCAAGAGATTGCCAAGAAGGACGCGAGGTTCTCCTTGTCAATAATGAAAATAGCTTTATGGAATGTCAAAGGCATAAATGCATCTGACAAAAGAAATAGAATCAAACAGATGATTGATTCTATATATGTTGATATAGTACTTTTATAGGAAACAAAATTATCGCAAGAAAACTATGAAAAAACTATAAGAAAATGGTCCTCTTGGGCATCCATCCATCAACAAGGGATTGGGGCCTCTGGAGGTCTGGCTATTCTATAGAATTCTAAGACTATTAAAGGTAAAAATATTGGACAGGATAATCACTAGCAAATGGTAGAAGTGACCAATTATGACTTCTCATTAATTCTCCTTAATATTTATGGTCCTACCCCTACACAAGACAAGCAAAAATTATGGAATCATTTAACATTCCTAATACAAAATCATAGTAATCAAAATGTAGTTCTAGGAGAAGATTTCAAAGCTATCCTTAACATGACTGACAAAATTGGTGGAATATATTCTCCATTAAGAACCATACAAGACTTTTCCTCTTTACTTATAGACAATAATATGATGGATGTAGTCCCATGAAGTGGCTATTTTATATGGACAAACAAGAGAGTGAATTTTGCACAAATTGCAAGCCGATTGGATAGGTCCCTAGTGTCTCAAGAATGGAAGCTAAAAAATGTTCACTTCCAATCGGATATCCTATCACTACCAGGATCAGATCACTTTCTGATACTTCTTACCATAGATAATGTAGTATTACCAAACAACCACAAACCTTCTTTCAAGTTTAAAAAATGTGGCTCAAACACCCTCATTTCTTACCTCTGATAAAGCAATTGTAGGTGAGCTCACCATATGTAGCTGGTATCAAAATGCATCAATTGACAATGAAGCTAAAACATATTAAAGGTCTCATTAAAAAATGGAATGAGAAGGTATTTAAAAATATATTTTAGCAAAAAGACATGGTCAAGCAACAACTATCAGAAATACGTGAGCATACTATACAACAAGGTATGGACAATGACACCTATAATAAGAAGAAATAACTTCAGCAGAAATGGGAAGAACTTTGTTCTAGGGAGGAAGAATATTGGAGGCAAAACTTACGGGAGTTGTGGCTACAAGAAGGTGATAAGAACACGAAATTCTTTCATGCCTCAACTAGGTAGAAACGAACAGCCAACACAATTTTCTCCATATCATAAATTTCATCTGATAAGGTATTAACAAATGCTCAAGATATTCAAAGAGAGGGGGTAATATTTTTTGAGAACCTATTTGCTCCTGCCTAGGCTCCTTCACCATCACAAGAACAGTTGAATGAAATACTTGATGCAATTCTGAACTTAGTGTCACATAAAGAGAATGCCATCTTAATGGCTCCTTTCACTATCCAAGAACTTTGGCATGTGATTTTATCGCTTCCCTTAGATAAAGCCCCGGGGCTGGATGGATACACACCATTATTTTTTCAGGAATGTTCAGATGTTATTGGTTGGGAGTTGTTGGCAGTGGTGGAAGAATCTAGGAAAAGCAAGTCAATGTTAAAATAATTCAATACCACTAACATAGCTATTATACCAAAGGTGAAAGAACCAAAAACTTTCACAGACTTCCATCCCATATCACTCTACAATACAATCTATAAAATCATCACCAAATCTATATATCTAAGATTACAATGCCTCATCCCATCAATTATATCTCAAGAACAGTGAGCCTTTGTTCCAGGATGAGAAACTATGGAAAGTGCCCTAGTTGCCCATGAAGTTCTGCATTCGATACAAGCTGATTAGTCTCCTATTTTTTTCATCAAATTAGACATGATGAAGGCATATGATAGAGTGTGTTGGGACTTTTTTTTTTAAGTTCTACACAAGTTTGGTTTTTTGCAACAGTGGTGCAAATGGATTAGGGCATGTATTTCGTGGGCATGGTTTTCGATCATCATTAATGGAAATCTAGCAGGATTTTTCTCTTCTACTTAGGGAATCAGACAAGGGGACCCACTTTCCCACATTTTTTTCATTATAATGGCGGAAACATTTAGCAGAGAAATCAAGAGACAACACATATTAGGATTATGGAGTGGCGCAAAGATTGGAGACACAAACATCTCAATCACTCATTCCTTATTTGTGGATGACACTTAATTATACGGTAAATCACAAGTGAAAGAAGCAAGAAGGATAAAGTATGTCTTAGACTTTTACGCTGCAGTTTTCAGACAAAAAATAAATGCACAAAAGTCACAAATATATTCGTTCAACATCAACCAAATCATTTCAAAAAGAATTATTCAAATCCTAGAGTTTTCGGTGGACATCCTACCTTCAATTTATCTTGGAATCCCATTTTTTGTAGGAACAAATAAAGAAAGCTATTGGTCTTCTGTTATTGAAAGAATCAAGAACAAAATAGTGGCATGGAAAGCTAGGTGGCTATCATTATCAGGAAGAATTTTACTCATCAAATCTGTCTTATCAGCAATCCCTAATTATTACCTTGCCATCCTAAAAGCCCCATCATCAGTCATACAACAAATTCAGAAATTGATTAGAGGTTTTTTATGGATAGGGAACATGAACAATGAGAAAAAGATCCCTCTAATTTCATTAAAAGACATGAAAAAAGGTCCAACAATAGGAGGAGCAAGAGTTCATGACTTGACAACCCAGAATAGAGTGTTTGGGGGCAAACTGGTGTAACAGATGTATTCTAAACCCCATAATAAATGGTGTTAGATTATGCAGCACAAGTACCTTGGTAATCATAATCTAGCACGAATCCTCTCTATTTCAGATCCACCCAAAGGGTCAGCAATTTGGAACTTCATGATGTCATCAAGAGAAGTAGTGTACAACTATGTAACTTGGGAGGTCAATAATGGATCTAATGTCAAATTTTGGAGGGATTCTTGGAACATATTGGCTACTCTCATATCACCATTAATTCCTCTAGAAATCATTACCACAACAGAAAATGAGTGGGGGATATATCTGAAAGATTATGTATTGTCTTTTAACTTATTTTTAGGAAAAGTATTATGGAAAGATCCTGAAGAACTGCACCTTTCAAGACAAAATAATGAATTACTTTGCAACATACTCACAACAAGACAAGTTTATTGCTCAGATAAAGAAGACAATCTGATCTAGGCTCCTGTAAAAAATGGTAATTACTCTATTAAAGAAGGTTACAAAATTCTTCAGAGTGTGAAATTTGAAAAGACTCCTTCCCGTGCCTATTACTTCTACTGGAACCAAGTTACTCTTCCTAAAGTAGGGTGCTTTGCATGGTTTGCATTGAAAAATAGAATCCTTACAAGTGATCAATTGGAAAAGTTTCGCATCACACAAACTTGTTAATGCACATTATGTAAAGAACATATTGAGACTGGAGATCATCTGTTATTACAATGTACTTTTTCACAATAATGTTGGTTGTTTGCCCTCAACAAACTTTTCTATTATACTCCATTTCCTAATAAGTTGTGGGATCTATTCCAATCTTGGCCAGAGATACATCATGATTCACTTTTTGTAAATAGTTGGAAATGCACTCCATATCTAGTAGTGTGGTTGATTTGGTGGGAGCGTAACAAAATGATCTTTAGAAATGAGCCGTCAAGTTTGGACATAGTACTAGAAGTCATAGAGAAGTCAATATCTGAAGTAGTCAATGTAAGTATATATCGATGTGGTTACAACCCTATTTTGACAACATGGGATAGCACACTACTAAAAAAATGGGGAAAACTCAGTATACCCATGGGCTGGGAAAATCTTAAAAAGTCATCTAAATAAGTAGACTGCTCACTTGTTCGGAGGCAACCTCCACAACAGTAGACTATGAAAATGAATTTTGATGGTGCATCACGTGATAATCTAGGAATATCAGGCTTGGGTACATGTATTAGGGACTTAAAGGGAAATCTATTGGCATGTACTGCTTCCCCATTACCTATAGGGACAAATAACACAACAGAAGCACATGCAATGCTTGCAAGACTTATTTTGGCCAAACAATGTGGCATCACGAACATACATGTAGAGGGTGACTCGATGGTATTAATTATTGCTTGTGTTAAAAGGGAATCACATAATTCGTAGCTGGAATACATATTAAAACAAATCTGGCACATTTTAGACAGCTTTCCAAACCTAGCAATTTCTCATACACTTCGGGAAGGCAACCAAGTAGCGGATCATTTGTCAAATTTGGGTTGCGATGGTACTGAAATAATAGCAACAACTGCAATTAACATCCCAGTACAATGGCATGAATTATATAGGTTAGTGGGCTTAGATAAATTATCTATCTAAAATTAAAGATACTAACAATCGACATGACAAAATAATGATGCATTTTTACAATTGCAATAAGAAATTATACAGTGACATCATATTCCATATCATGTTGCACCCACTTGAGATCATTATCATATTATGAATCTGTCATATGAAGTGAAACAGGTACAAGAAGTATTGCTGAGAAATTATTCAAATTTAATACACACAGTTAAATGACAAATTTACATGTGGGAAGAGGAATTTCATTGCAAGTTGCAATTAAGAGATAAATCACGTCATTAGTCTGTGGGTTTCAAGTGGCATCGAAGAGCACATTATCTAAATAGAAAATTACAAGTATTTAATGATACAACAAAATGGAGGCTGAAGCACCCAACTAATCACATGGTAAAGGGACACGTGGAAATTTAAAAAAAAAACCACACAGGGCATTGATAGTAAACAAAAATGATTTTGTACGAGTTGCAACACATTTGTAATTGATTTCTCTATGTACTCTTATAAATACAACCAAATACAACCAAACCAGGGAGATTTATTTCATTGACATTTGGTAAAGACTGGAAATGGCTCCGCAAGACATGGTATGTGCACTTTGTGACCAATGCACTAGTTATCATGCCAAAATCCTCCCCAAAAATTACAAAATTTTCATTCCATTACCAGAAGATGAGGAGGTCCTCCCCTACTACATTGACAATTCTGTGTTGGATGGTATGTTCGTTACACACTCTGCAATTATTAGGTCTGTTATAAAAAATATCATAGGTTTTGAAAATATAGAGCCACAAACAAGGAAGTTTCTTTACCCATCACAACTGGTTTCCATTTTTCTTTCAAATGCCGTGGACTTGTTATAGTCAGTTGAATTGTTGCAAAACCTAGCTCGTAAAGTTGCCAAAAACCAATATTGGGAAGAAAACAAACTGCAAAAAGCTATGCAGAGGTACGATTTATGGGTAGGGCATGCATTGGTGGGTAGCTTGTTTCCATGACACCTACTTCTTTTGAATCATTCCTGTATGGTCATTTATGATAGTATTAAAAGGTCATTGGAAGACCAAAGCATTCACCACCTCAAATATGCAATGCAAACAACAGGGTCAGCCTTGGATTTTATATGGGAGGAAAAATATATATGGTCGTGGATGCGCTATTTAAAATGCTCGAGGGGAAAAATTATTCACCTGATTTAGCACCCATTGCTCAAATTACACACTCTTGCATAAACACATCCTCCATTATACAAATCCATGAGCAAAGAGAATAAAATTGGGGTCGAACTGATGGCGAGTCCGCACATGATACATGGAAACATGCTACTCAAGGCTCAGGATGGGACAATAGCTCACAGTCCCAAACTGCTCATGCTTTGAATGCAGAAACTTGGGGATGGTCACACGTTACTCAGGGCTCAGGATGGGACAATAGCTCACAGTCCCAAACTGCTCATGGTTTGAATGAAAAAACTTGAGGATGGTCATCGAGAACACAACTGGATTTAGAACCATTTGAACCCGACGCAATGGAGGAGTAAGGTAAATATCTCATGGCCGGTCTGCAATTTTGGTTTTGAAATCATATGAAATACAGGTTTTGAGGCACATGAAGTACACGATGTTGAAGGAAAACCCACATGGAAGCCCTGCAAACTAGGGCTTCAAAGTGGTACTGTGCATAGGTGTCGCGGATTATGAAGCTCTGCATTCACTGGAATTATAGTGGGAAACATTTAATGATAAATTTTGGGGAATTATAAGCCTTCGACCGAGGATGAAGTTTAATTAACACTATTTTGTATTCTGAAGTATTATAATTTGTTGAGCGTGGTTGGTGTTTAGTGAACACTTTTTTATAATTAAATATCACTCGACTTATCTTGTAATAGGTAGAAAAATCTAGAAACTCTTTTTCTATTGTAATGAGCTATGAAGCCGGGTTTTCTTAGTAGTTCTTTCCCAGCTGAGCTCTTGAACCAGTTTACATTTAATATATATGTTTAGTGGTTTAACCACTTTTGCTTAAAAAAATATTTATACACATTTATATATATACACATTTATAGAGATTTATACACATTTATATATATGCATTTACACACATTTATAAATATTTATATAAATTTATAAATGTTTATACATAAATATTTATGTACATTTGTAGAGATTTATATATATTTTTATAGATTTATACACATTTATAGAAATTTATACACATTTATATGCATTTACACACATTTATAAATATTTATATAAATTTATACGCATTTATATAAATTTATATATATTTATATACATTTATAAAGATTTATACACATTTATATATATGCATTTACACACATTTATAAATATTTATATATATTTATAAATATTTATATATATTTATAAATATTTATATATATTTATAAATATTTATAGATATTTATAAAGATTTATACATATTTATAAATATTTATATAAATTTATAAAGATTTATATACATTTATAAGAATTTATACACATTTATAAGAATTTATACACATTTATAAATATTTATATAAATTTATAAATATTTATATATATTTATAAAGATTTACACACATTTATAAATATTTATATAAATTTATAAAAATTTATATACATTTATAAAAATTTATACACATTTATATATATGCATTTACACACATTTATAAATATTTATATAAATTTATATACATTTATAAAAATTTATACACATTTATATATATTTATACAGATTTATATACAGTTATAGAGATTTATACACATTTATATGCATTTACACGTTTTTATAAACATTTATACACATTTATATGTATTTACACATATTTATAAATATTTACACATATTTATATAAATTTATAAATATGTATACACATAAATATTTATATACATTTATATATATTTATAAAAATTTATACACATTTATATGAATTTACACGCATTTATAAATATTTATATACATTTATACACATTTATATATACATTTAAAAATATATTTATACACATTTATATGTATTACACACATTTTTAAATATTTATATAAATTTATACACATTTATATATATTTATAGAGATTTATACATATTTATGTGTGCGCGCGCACACACACACACACACACACACATATATATAGAGATTTATACATATTTATATAGATTTATACACATTTATTTATATGTATTTATACATATTTATATGCATTTACACACATTTATAGAGATTTATACTCATTTATGTATATTTACACATATTTATAAATATTTATATGCATTTACACACATTTATAAATATATATATATATATATAAAATGATGCAGCAACTTCTAGAGGTCATAACTTTTGACTCGAATGTGGATTTTTGATGAAATTTTACAGGCAGATGCACGAGGAAGAGTTAATGAAAATTCCAACTCAATTAGCTCTATTGGTGGCCGTTTCGACATCTTTTCGGGAGCCTAAAGTTTCATCTCGACCTCCAAAGTTACCTTTTTCTATTGCTTTCCAATTTTTGGAGTTTTGCTTTTGTAATAAATCTAAAATCGTGTTTCTGATTTCGTGGATTAGTTGGCAATTCATCTTGCCTTAGTTGAGAGATTCTCATGGGAAAAATCGAGATTCTTAGGATGAGTTTTAAAAGTTACCAAAAATGGAAAAATCTGCCAAATATGGTAATTTTCAAAATTGTAATAAGAAGGAGTTTTCTTTCATTGTAGAGACAGAGTAGATTGGACGCACTTAATGAGAATTTGAGGTTCTGTTATTTTAGTATTGTGTTATTTTCTCTAAATTGTTGTTTCTGAGGTTTTGAGCTACATCATATAGACACATTAATAATAAAAAAAATTTATAAATTTATATATATTTATACATATTTACAAAAAATTATATACATTTATATGCATTTCCATACAATTTATGCACATTTATATACATTTATACACATTTTTATATATATTTATATATAATTACACATATTTATCTAAATTTAAACATATTTATATACATTTATATATATTTAAATGCAATTACACACATATATATTTACATAAATTTATACATATTTATAAAGATTTATACACACTTATTGTGATTTATACACATTTATATGCATTTACACATATTTCTAAACATTTATATAAATTTATACACATTTATATACATCTATACACTTTTATATATATTTATAAATATTTATAGACATTTATATGTATTGAAACAAATTTAGAAATATTTATATAAATTTGTACACATTTATATGTATTTACACATTTATAAAAAATTATATACAATTATATGTATTTACACACATTTATAAATATTTATATACTTTATTAAGATTTATACACATTTATACAAATTTATACAAATTTATATGTATTTACACACATTTATAAATATTTATATAAATTTGTACATATTTATATATATTTATATACATTTAGACACATTTATAAATATTTATATATATTTATTAAGATTTATAGAGATTTATATACATTTACACATATTTATAAATATTTATTAACATTTATACACATTTATATGCATTTATAAATATTTATATAAATTTATTTACATTTATATATCTTTATACACATTTATATATATTTATATATTTTTACACAAATTTATTAATATTTATATAAATTTACACACATTTGTATACATTTATAAATATTTATACATATTTATATGTATTTATACACACTTATATATATTTATACACATTTATATACATTTACACACATTTACACATTTATATACATTTATATAAGTTTATATACATTTTTTATTCATTTACACACATTTAAAGTATTTATAAAAATTCATAAAAATTTATACACATTTATATGTATTTACACATATTTATAAATATTTTTTTGTATTGATAATAGTAGGATCATAAAGTTTTGTACAAAATACAGTACCAAAGACTATCAAATGAGAGGCATAGCCTCACAACGAAGAGTATCAAAATATATCAAACATCAAAGATAAAGAGTATCAACTTCTACATAGAAAATAAAAGAACAAGGAGCTAGTGTAGAATATTATAATAGGTGTCTTCCCAAGCAGTCCACCCCATGGGGCCTTCCATCCAAACTATGTTCTTTTTAGCCTGAATCTGAGCCAACATGAAAATCTGATCATCTGTGACATTTTTATTCTTCTTCAATTCCTCATGCAGCCTCTTAACCGTCTCATAAAAAATAGTGAGATTCTCCATGTGCCTCCTCCATTCATGTCCATCTTTCATTTTGAAGACAACATGGTGGAATGACCCATCTTCAGGAACATTTTCGGCTTCTCCCCCCTAATCAACATATGGATAGAAACCTGTGAAGAAATTTTAGAATATGTGAGTTTACAAAAAAACTCAGTAAGAACTCTGGGACTATCAAGAAATTATTCTTCATTCCTACACTTCTAGATCTGCCAGAGGATGTTAGAAGATAAAATATTCCATAACAGGTTAGTATCTTTAAGCCATGAACATGTCCATTGATGATTTCAAAACTGTTAAGATATTTAGGGTAAGTAATCCCAATTATAGCCCAAATTTCTTTAGCAAAAGTACAATCGAGAAGGATATGCCTGGTGGATTCAGGAATCTTGCAGATGCTACAAATTTTAGTAGTAGAAGAATCTTTTCTAATAGGGAGCTTGTCAAGAAGCGTTAGCCACTTAAAACAACTTAGTTTATGGTCAATGTCGCTTCTCCAAAGTCTGTCAAAATATTTCTTCCAAGATTTAGAATCCAAATCAGTATACCAAGTTTTATTGACATGCTTGATAATAGTATCATTCTGATTGAGAATTTTATATATGTTATTAGCTTTAATTTTATTCACAACCATTCCATCAGGCCATTTAATTTTCAAAAATATGTGGGAATCAGGATAACAGAGGGTGGGTAAGTCCTTGCAAGCTTTAACAATCATGTTATAAGTCTTCTTTTGGGACATCAAAATGTTGTAGCTAGATTTGAGCACCTCCCAACTTACAAGTTTGTCATGCTCAAACAGATCTATAAATTGTGAAATACCTAAATTGTGCCACGCTTTAGCAGAGCATCCTTGAGAGAGAGTAAGTGGTTTTCCAGAGGTGTGCAGATTACACCAAATGGACCTTTCACCAAAAAGAATACTAGAGTCATGGAAGGTTTTATTAGAAATAAGATGTTTAATATGTTCCAACGCTTTCTAGATAGTTTTAAAAACCGCGGATCCTTGGACAAAGACAAGAAAATCTCCGATAATGAGATCACAAAATGACATTTTTTTCCAAGATTTAGCTTTTCTAGGGAAGCCTCTCTATGTTACTTCTAATAAGAACCTTCCAAGGCTCATCCCCTTCCAGAGAGTGGAAGATCCATTTCAAGGCAAGTGCAATCCCTTGATTTTTAATGTTTTGGTCCCTTTACCATCAGACCAAAGAAAATTCCTAATAGTCTTTTAGAATTTAAGAATTTGATAATTATTAAACATCCAGGATGAGGAATAATATATGTTGTAAGATGAGAGGATTTTTTGGTAGACCTGGACTCTGCCAGCCAAAGTGAGATGTCTATTATGCCATTTATCCAGTTTTTTGGTGATTCTTTCCTTAACCCAAATCCACATATCCTTGGTAGAGGGTTCCACAAAGAAAGGGATACCGAGGTATCTAACAATTTGGTGAGGCCCACCCCATTGGAAATTAAACTTATCAAACCACTCCGATGGCCGATCCTTCCACCCAAGGCAAATGCATTTGGAGTGAGATAACTGGGCTTCAGAGATAGTGCAAAAAGTGTTAAGTTTGATTTGCATAGAAGTAAAGTTCTCTTTAGTAACTTCAAGAAAAAATGCAGTGTCATCGACAAATTGGGAGTTGATAAGATCATAATTATTGGGTAGAGTGATACCTTTGACAACTTGGGAGGTGGAGTTGTCTCTAAGAATATAGGTGAGAGCCTCCGAGGCAATAACAAACAGGGCAGGAGCAAGGGGGCAACCTTGTCTAATAGACCTACCAAGGGAGAAGGATTCAGACAAAGAACCATTCACCTCCACTTGAGCAGAGGCATCCCTAAGAAGGAGGTTAACATAATTATTGAAAGCAGAAGGGAATCCAAAGGCTTCTAGCATTGTGGATGGGTATGTGCAGGATCATGGTAGGCCAAACTAGTCCCTTAAGTGGCAATGAAAATTAAGAAAATCAGGGTTTGGTAAGTTGACGTAAAAATTTGAACAAGTTATCAATCTTATATAAAAAAATGTGTAAGAAGAGAATCTGTAGAAAATTGAATCTAGTTTCTAAGCTACTAGCCCTTTTAAAAAATATATATATTCTATGTGGTAAAATTTCAAATTTCAATGCAGTAGTGTGAAAATTTCAGGAAAAAGATAAGTAGGTGTATGTCTGACCACCTTAAACACAATAAAATGATAATATTTTTTTACAAGATTATAGATATAAGTAGTAGACTCATGTACGAATGTGATGCATGTTTTTTTGTAATTTTTTTCCAAGTACATAATTTATTATGATTTTTCTACTACAAATTTTCCAAAATGCAAAAAATCTCGTGTCTGACCACCTTAAGTTAGTCTAAACTTCATCAAATTGGAAAATTTTTACTTTTTTATTGTAGCAGGAAAAGCATAGAATGTGACTCAAGTTTCAGATTTCAAAAATGTTATATTGCTTGAAAGCTATAGCTATTTTTCAATCATTCTATCAATCAAGACTAAAAAGATAAGAAGTAGGTGTATGTCTGACCACCTTAAACACAATCAAATGATAATATTTTTTTTCAAGATTCTAGATATAATTAGTAGACTCATGTCCGAATGTGATACATATTTTTTTGTAATTTTTTTTTAAGTAAATAATTAATTATGATTTTTCTACTACAACTTTTCCAGAATATAAAAAGTCTCGTGTCTGACCACCTTAAGTTAGTCTAAACTTCATCACATTGAATACTTTTTGTTTTTTTATTGTAGTAGGTGAAGCATAGAATGTGACTCATGTTTTTGATTTCAAAAATGTTATACTGTTTGAAAGTTGTAGCTATTTTTCAATCAGTCTACCAATCATGACTTCTTTTTCACATCGCCACTTTTTGGCATACCATCATCCTGCACATACCCGGATATCAAATCCCATTTGATCCTGTCATAGGCTTTCTCAAAGTCAAGCAGTAACATAGCATTATTCTGTTGAGAGTGTCTAGACCATTCCATAGCTTCCCAACCAGTTATAAGGTTTTCAAGAATGTACCTACCCTTAATGAAGCCAGTCTGGGAAGGGCTAACAAATTTAGGCAAAATATTCTCCACTCTAATAGCTAAGATCTTAGAAATAATCTTGTAAGAAACATTGAGGAGGGTAATTGGTCTCCAATTCTTAATAAGGGCTTTGTCTCCATCTTTGGGGATAAGTTTAATAATGCCACTGTTAATGGATCGAACCAGGGAGCCTTTGTGTAGGGCTTCTTTGTAAAGATCATACAAGTCTTGACTAATCCAATCTATATTAGCCTTATAGAATTCCACAGGCAGCTCATCAGGCCTAGGTGCCTTGTTTTTCTTGAGAAGATTAATAGCCTACTTGATTTCCTCCATAGAGATTTCACAGCTAAGATGTGTAACTTCATGTATGGAAATTCTATTGGGGATAAGGGTCTTGTAGCTGTTTCTAAGGTGTTTGGATTCCTCAGTATCTTCAGAAGTGAAAAGATCTTTGTAGGAGGCAAAAACAACTTTTATGTCAATAACATTATTAATTTCTATGTTATCAACCACAATTCTATCAATAGATTCATTACACTATTTTTGTTTGAGTAAGTTAAAGAAGAATTTAGACCCTCTATCCCCATATTGAAGCCAATGGGCATGGGATTTGATCTTAGCACCCTTAACTTTGATCTGTTGATGTTGTCTGAGCTTAGATCTAGCGTTAGATACATTGGAAATAAGATCACTATTAGTAGGATCAGACTGGACACCCACCTCAACAGAGTAAAGATTGTCAATGAGCAACTTTTCTTTGAAATTGTAGTCTTTGGCTTTCTTTTGGCCTAAAGTTTGCAGTAGGGATTGCCAAGAGATGATGTTATGGTTTCAAAGATCAATGTGGGAGAGAGAAGGAGGGTTATTTTTGTTAATAAGCCTAATGAGGTTAATGGCAGCAAGGATATCTTCATCTAAAAGAAGAGATGTGTTAAGAATGAATTTGGGGTTACCAGCCTTAAGCCGAATAGGGAAGTCATTAATCCTGACCGTAACAAAAATATGGTGGTGGTCTGATAGAGCGGTAGGGGACATAGAGACCAAGCCACCACTAGAGTTAGGGAGAAAAGAGAAAAAAAAAATTATTAGCATAAAATCTATCCAATCTGGCATAAATTCTAACATCACCTTGTTGAAAATTACACCAAGTATGCCAAGGGTCATTATTGAAGTCTTTATTATCAGTCAAAGGATCAAATAATTGTTTATTGCATTTCAGATTAAGCCAGTGAGGCTTTTTAGTATCTTTCCAAGAAAAGGGGAGGCCACCCAATTTATCTTCCTGAGACTAAACCATGTTGAAGTCACCTCCAAAGAGCCAGGGGATGTTTGGGAGGGAGTTCAACCAACTCTAAAGCTCCGATCTTTCCTTTACATCATTGGAGGTGTAAATGGAGCAAATACCAAAATTGTCATTCTTAATATTAAATGTGAACCAGACCGCCCTATTACAAGGGGATGCACCTTTATCAGTTATAGATTTAGACTATTTTGGGTTGACAAGAAAGCCAACCCCTCCTTTCCTTTTAGGATGATCAGTATAAATTTTAATAACATCATTCTGAATGAAATTCAAGTTAACATCAAGCATGAAGCTCATAGTTTTTAATTCTTGCAACATCAAGATATTAATGGAACTAAGAGAATTTAAAAATGTTTAACAATAAACTTTCTGTCAGGGGATTTGAGGCCCCTAATGTTCCACAAAGTGCAATACATAATTAACCAGATTGGGGAGGGCTGCAGTTAAAGTTCATCACTTCTTCAGGAGGCGTATTATAAGCTGAGGAGATGTCACCAGTTTTAGGACCTGAAGAGATTTTATTCTTAGAGCCGAGAGGTTTTCCTCTACATTTGGTTTTTGGGAAATCATTTTTCTAATCATATTCATCATCGTCAGATAGAGGCGACACCACAACTTCCATATCCATGACCGGGTTTGAAATAATTTTAGCATTCACCCTTGAGGTCATTGTTTTATCAATAACAGTAGGTTGAGTGGATTTGAGGCTAGCGGGGATGACTTCAAAATAACATTCATCATCAAGTTCTTTTAGTTTTTTAGGATTAAGGTCTTGTGATTGTATTAGATCAAGCTGCTCAATAGGAGAAGTTTGGGAGAGATCGAGGATGGGGGAATTAAGAGTGAAGGTGATAGAGTGCAGTGGCAGAGAGATAAGGGGAGGTTTGTTGTTTTTCCTTCTCCTCTTTTTAGTCATAATTTGGAATCCATCAGCAGTGGGAATAGTGGTTCGAGCTTCAAAGATGGGATTCACAAGGGTTTGAACCAGAGGGGAAGCTAAGGAGGGTGGAGTATCAACTAGGGAAGCATTCTGGAATACACCCTAAGGGGAAGATGATGGCTCTTGGGGGATATGCTTAGGTTTAGACAAAGAGGGAGTATCAGGGGAAGGGTTAGCTTTCACAGAGGTAGACTTCCTTTGAATGATTGGGCATTCCTTTCTCATATGGCCTTCACATTTATAGAGAAAAAAAACATTTAATCCTCCTAAGATCTCCATAGGACAAGAGTAGGTCTCATCAGAAATCTTGATTTCCAAGGAATTAGGGATATCCATGCCAGGTTTGAGGGAAACAAGGGCTCTAGCGTCCATATGCGGAACAAGCTTTGTCGTGTCATCAACCCTGATAACTTTTCCCATAGGCTCAATTAACTGAGGTAGGAAAAACCATAAAAATGGTGGTAAATGTTTAACCAGAATCCATCTTGGGGCGGATAGGGCAAGAACCTCTTCGTGAATGACTTTCGGGGTCCATGCAAGCACGCAAAAGGCGGTGTTCCCAACTGACCAGTACTTCCTTTTAACAATGGCTTCCTGGACATCTAGGTTATTAAAAAAATAACATATAATCCTTTTTGTATCTGTCTACAAAAAGAAATACAATACCCTAATTTTAAGTTCTAGTAGTTATGGAACCAGTCATCAAGAAATTTACGGGCAAGACATTTATCAACTTCAACAGCAGCGAAAAAGATGGTAGAATTCTTTAACCTAGATTTTTCTTTGTTGATTTCATTTACCATTTCAGAATTGGGGGAAACTGAGAAAGATTTCGGGGTTCCAGAGATCTTACCGGTTTCACGGGCTCCATCGTTCTTTGCAAATTTAAACCTAGCTTCCGTAGAGATGAGCGAATTGGAGCCAGAGACAGCATCAGTGAAGGATTTAACAGGGCTGGATGGGGGAATGGAGCCATTAAGAGTATTAATGGCCGCAGCTGAGGTGGTCTCCATGGGAGCCCTAGTGGGCATCGATGCAGAGGGTACGGGCTCTACTGATGGACGAAGGGGAGGATGGGAATTTAATATTTCTGCTACAAAAAGGAAACAAATACACTTGGATACAAGGATGACACACGTGCATAGGGAAGCGCAGAGGATTTGCCAAAAAATAAATGTTGAGATCGCAAAAACCTAACTGTGGACGCATTAACTGCCGAAGAAACGCAGACTTCACATTAACCGCAAAAAAAATGTAGGAAATCATATTTATAAATATTGATATAAATTTATATATATATATATATATGTATTTACACACATTTATAAATGTTTATATAAATTTATACACATTTATATATATTTAAACACATTTATATACATTAATAAATATGTATACATATTTATATGCATTTACACACATTTATAAATATTTATATAAATTTATACATATTTATATACATTTATATATATTTATAGAGATTTATACATATTTGTACACATTTATAAAAATTTATACACATTTATATGTAGTTAAACATATTTATATACATTTATATATATAT
>MU227395.1:507295-525085 GCA_018584345.1 Thuja plicata | reverse complement strand
AATCTCTTAACAGAGTGCACACTTAATAGTGTTGCTAAAGCTTCAAACGAAGTAGATCTTAACAGGTCTCCACTGTAATACTCCTAACAGGGTAGGTCATCAGAAGTGACCAATTGTAAGCCTTAACTGACCCCTTCTTATCTGTAGATAGTGAAGTTTTGTGGGTAACAATCCCCACCGCAGTTTTTACTTCCTAACATGAGTTTTCTGCGATATTATATCTTGTGTCATGCGTTATCTATTTTCATGAATGTTTCTTTTATGATTACATATTAAAGAACTTATGATATGATTGCATATACATAAAGAAAGATGAACAGTTAGATAAGATAATTTACAAACTGATGATTAAGGGTTAATGGGCTAACCAAGAAAAGTTTTAGAGGTACTGATTCACCCCTCCCCTCTCAGTACATCATTCCAATATAATTATAACACTTGGTATCAGAGCTAAGTCTCTTTCTTGAGAAAAGATCAAAACAATGGAAAAGTATAGACTGGAAAAGACTATTGAGAATGAGTAATTGCAGATGCAGATTAACTATGAGCAGTATAAAGAGGCGAGAATAAACTTAAGAAAACTTCTTGATGAGAGAAAGATTATGGCAACCAGGCTGAATGATAAACACTACAAAGAATTAGAAATACAAGATTACTTTGATACAGCAGAATCATCAACATCTAGCAAAGCTTTAGACGCATCAGTAGAAGAAATCACAAGTCTACAAGAGGTCAATATATATCTGATAGAGCAAATTAAGATGCTGCAAATTGGTCAAAAGACTCAAATGGTGAAATTGATTGATGTTATGAATGATGCAAGAAAAGCTGAAAATGAAAGTACACTAGCCATTGATGATAGGAGGAAAATAACAGAGAAGCTACAAGAGAAAGAATCAGAGATTCAAAGACTAACTGAGCATCACCATGAGGTTACCAACTAGATTATTCTTATGAGTCAAGAAGAAAATAGACTAAACACAAAACTCATTGAAAGAATACAGATCATTGGTGAGCTAAGAGAAGAGAATGAAAAATTGAAGCATGAAATCAAAATCCAGATTCAACACAATGAATTGATCAAAAAGGCTGAAGAAAGCCACAAAAGGATGGATGATTTTCTTGATGGACAGAGAAGAGTCAACAACTACAGAGGATTAGGGTACAACAAAAAATGGTGAATCTTCTGATCAACCAGATCAAAGGAATGCTTTCACAACCCCAAGATCCAAAAAGCTATCATGCAATCACTGTTGAAAACTAGGCCACACTTCAAACATTTGCAGAAGCAAAATAAAAGTTATTTCTCAAGCACAATCTACTTTCATTGGTAATTGTTATAAATGTCAAAAGAAAGGACACAAGGCATATGAATGTAAATCCAAAGTGACAAATCCAAAGAGGAAAACCTACATGGAAAAGTACTATCCTACTTGTAAGATGAATGGGCATACACATGAAGAGTGCTGGAAAAAGAACAACAAGGCGTGGACACAAAAAGAAACTGGTAATAGCCACAAACCAACAAGAGTAGGTAACTCATATGTTTGGGACTATAACACATGGGTAAACTACACAACATGTGGAAGGTACGGTCATATTGTTTCCAATTGTATGAGAAAGTGGACCAGAAGGTCAAGAGGTTGGACCAATCCAGGTATGGCATGTTTGCATTGTCATAAGGTTGGACATGTAATAAAAAATTGCAAAGACTGGCTGATAGACACAAGTATACATCCCAAGGGAAATACCATTGATGACATCAAGAGAATGAGAAACAAGATATGGGTAAAATTCACAAACACTGAAGTTACAGGAACAAGCAATTCAAATAATGACACCCCATCCAATGGATCTGGTGACATCACTACATCTAACTAAAATGCACTAGTATGTATGAAACTGCATTATGAAAAGTTATATTATACATTGGTTCCATTACACATAGTTCATATTCTAATATTAGCATGAATAAAAGATGCAATATATTTTTATTTGCTAAACTATTGAAAAGCAACCATCAGTTATTGGGCACAATTTGCATCGGTGAACACACACAGAAAAGTTAGCACTACTTACCAGAATGTATCGGTCATTACACAAGCTAAGTGTAAACCAACGGACATCAATGAACCTTGAGTCAACAAAAGCGGTCTTCACAACTTTATCGACAATTATCAGTGAAGTTACCAAAGCTACTAGCTACCCTGATGCTTTTCATAAACACCAAAGATGTTATGAATGCCTCTACCGACAAACTCAGTCGTTATATACCAATGAGTTGGTAAGCATTAATGACAACTTAGGGTACAAAAAGGTTATTAAAGCCCGACGGGTAAACTCATTTTTGCACCCGCAATTTTTGAGTAGAGCAGAGCGATTTCAAGTAATTTGGAGTGTGACCCAGCAAGAATCAATTTGACTCAAAAGCATTCACATTCACAGGCAATCACAGAGAATCCGTAAGTAATCACACTCACCGACCGCACTGTTTTATTTGTGAAAAGCCCTAAATTTCCGCAACATGATGGCATCGACTTCTAGAGTTGAGAAGATTAAGGAAAACAAGGTGAAACCATTCAAGCTTGTCAGCAGAGGCTTGTGTGCTGAACCCAAGTTCAATCTACATCCAGAAATAGCATCACAACCTGACGATTCTGGAGCATTCTCCAGAATCCCACCTAGGGTTTTATTGGTAGAGGATGTAAGGTCCTATATTCACTATAAGATCTTGGAAATAGGAGATCTAGACCTAGATAATGCCTACATGGCACTATGTGATGATGCTGGAAATCTCAAAGAAGAGCATAAACATATGGAAGTAAAGGGACTCACGAATGCACTACATTTTCACAAGGTCTTCAAAACAGGATGGATAAAGATTGTTCTTAGCAGAGTTCACAACAAGAATTTATGGCTTAATAAGCCAAAACCAATAACTAAGGATTTTATTCATGTGGTTACTGGTTATCCTACAACTGATAAACCACAAACTCACAAGCACCCATCCCTGGCAGAAGTGGAAAAACTGACTGGTGCTAAATCAGATAAAAGAGCACTAAAGGTCAACACCATTACCGATGTAGAGCTGAAGTTTGGAGCATGTTTTGTTGGATACAAAATCTTCCAAGCAATTAGAATGAACAACATATCAAGTACTTCTATAAGCACAGGATACAAGATTATCAAATAGGGAAAGAAGATGGATCTTGCAGAGATCCTGTTACATCAACTAGAGGAGAACATGTGCACAATAAGATCTTCAAGAACAAACACTTGTAAGTTTGGTTCCCTCATAATGTGCATATTCTTTTACTTTGAAGAATACTTTCCTTCCATGGGAAAAGTTGTATGGGACACAAGCAGACCCATAACCATTCAGATGGGTGAATTCATAGAATCACTAGGAACAGATTTTGATAATGTTATGCATGAGTATCTCAAAACCATTAAGGAAATGCTACAAGCCAGAACAAGAATTCCTAAAAATCTGATAGAGGAACACAGAGAGAACATATGTTTCATGGTAGATACTGACTTCACATACATCCAAGTAGTAGTACCTAGGAAGTCATGGCTTACATGGTTAGAATATGAAATCAAGGCAGGACTAGCCAAGGAGTGAATTGAGACACTATTAAATGAACTAGTGGACAACAAGAAACCAAGATTTGGCACCTATGAAGAGGCCAAACATAAGATTAAAATAGATCTTGTTATCAAGAAATCTGTAAAACAGTCAGGTAGAATGGTGAAGAATTTGAAAAAGCAATTGAATATATCTTCTGAAGGTGAAGAAGAAAAGGAAGGTGAAGAGGAACAAGAGGGTAAGGAGGAAATCACTGAGGACCAGTTACCCATCAGTGATACAGTAGAAGAGAATGAATCAGAGGAAGAACAGTCTGATTCACCACCTCCTCCTCCACCTAAGAAGTCAAGAACGAGGAGTCAGACAACAAAGGATGCAACTCCTACTCCCATGGTAAAAGGAAAGGTATATAAGAGGAAACCTGACACACCAAAGGGAAAACAACCAGTTAGGCAACCTATCAAAAGGAGGAAATTTGTTCAGACAAGTGAGGATTTAGAGGACTCAATTATGGATGAGCCTAACACTACAATCAAACAACCAAAGGAAACAGTGAAGGCAACATCAACTACTAAAAACATTGATGAAATATGTAAGTACATTTCTGAAGCATCATCTATTGGACATTCTAAGATTAGGAAATGGTTGAGATGGGATTCAGTAGAACATAATAAAATTGAAGATGCAATTATAGCTAAAATGTGCACACACTATTATGTCCCACTTCACTTCACTACACGTGATGTACCTCAAGAACTATTGATTAAACTATCTTCTAGGTTCACATTTGCACTACATGAGGAGAAGAGGATAAGAGAAAGAGTACTTGTCTCTCTTATGCCTCCTGAATCAAAAAGGGAAGAAATAAATGAATTAATGGAGAAATATGAGAAAAATTTCTTACCCAAAATGAGAGCTTATAGATTTTTGGAAGAGAAGTTTATAAAGCTAGAACAAGAAGCTCATGATAAATGGATCAAGATACTCAATCCTACTGAGGAAAGCAGTTATGAGAAGGAAACTGTCAATCAAAGAGATAACTCAACAGCTGAGTTAGACAGTGAAGAAGTTCAAATAACCAGCTAGAAACAAGTTGATATTATAGATGAAGAATGGCCTAAAGACAGTGAGAAAAATTAAGTACCAACAAGTCCCATCCACATCAGTTTAGAGGATGAAGAAGTTACCAAAGAAGAGTTAACGATAAAAGGTAACTTAGATGATGATATAAATGATGAATCATGGTTAGACAACATTGCCAATACCACTAGAGGACAAGACCTTGCAGTAGAAGTACAAAAAGATGAAGACATAAATATTGCAAAGGGCAATACTGACGGACAGGATACATCTATTGACACTGCAACAGTCGATACACAGACAAACATGAATATATTAATAGATGCTATTGATATTCAATCAAGTCAGGATAAATCATCTAAGAAAGATGATGATATACCCAAGGAAATGGGTACCGATGAAAACAAAGATGCATCCAACACTCACAAGGATACAGATACAAAAATGAAGGATGCAACCAACAACCAGCAAGAAGTGTCGAAAGATCAAAACAAAGAGGCAGATAAAAAAACTGAGAATACATTGAGAAAGGTTGAAGAAAAAGATAAAAGTGAAGGAGTCAAGCAGGATAAAGGCACAAAACTCAAAGAAGATATATCTGTTGATACACCTAAAGAAAATGAGGAGACATCTTCACCAAACCAGTCGGTGGACTTAGAACAGATACAAAAGGACGCATCATCTTCTTGACCCACCTACCAAATCCACCCAATCTCAAGCTTTACAAATGGTAGTACATCAATCTGCCACCCAACCAAAGAAGAAGAAGAAGAAAGCAATTAAGAAAGACATCTTGGTTGTTACATTGGATGAAGTAATAGAAGTCCCAAACTGGGATATTACTACTTTGGATAGTGATAAACTTCAAGGGTTTGGAGTGCTATGTCGAAGGAAAGCCATTCAGAAGAAAATGATACAGGAACATAGGGAAACAATGGCACTTGACAAGGCAAGAGACATACTACAACAACTTGTTCCTGAGGTGAAACATGAGAAAAATGCTACAGTTAAAGAATAAATAGTTGTTCTTACCGATGCAATCACAGACCAGAATATAGATGCAGAACAAGCTATGGAAGAACAAGCAGAGACGAAGTATCAATACAAGTTAATTGATAAAATCAGCCAAAAAGTGGCATTGAACAAGGTAAAGCTCTATGAACTAACTAATCAATTAGAGCTAATGATTGTTGAGGCAATTACCTTAGTTCAAAAGATGTGCACGCTTGAAAAATTTACAAAGAAAAATAGTGACAAATTAGTAGAGATAGATTCTAATGTCACAGTGAGTGCACAAAGCCTAACCTCAAATGTAGACAGTATCAAGGCGCATCATGACAAGGTCATTGAGGCTAACAGGCTAAGGAAAGAAATATGGGATGCTGAAACACAACTAAGAGGTGAGATTACAGAGCTACAGGCACACATATTGCCTAATCTTATTATTCTACAGTAGCATATTTCTGAAGCAAGAAACCTTATTGCAACCCCTGAGATGTCTGTAGTAGACAACATCTATGATATACATGTAAGGATTTCACTCAAGAAAATGGCTCTAGAAATTCTGAAGGAAAAATGGGAAAAGACGATGGAGGAGATCAAGTCCTCACATTCCCATCTTTTTAACAAGTTGTAAGTACCTTTGCCTTTATTATCAAAAAAGGAGGAATAGAAAGGAAATGTATATTGTATGTACAGGAGGAACAAATATGTAAAGATAGCTATATACAATATATCAAAAAAAGGGGAAAAGAAAAGTACATAAGGATATGTATATATACTTACACTTACCAGAATATACATAGGGGGAGTCATTCAAATGACTAAGGAAGGAGTATACATAGGTGTACATACTAATACATTCAGTATGTTGCACATATCATGTTTTTGATACTAATGTCAAAGGGGGAGATTGATGACATTAATTTTTCCATTAGTACACTTAGTGAAAAACATTGACAGAGATCATTGGTACAAGAATTACCAGTGGACTACAAGCATTACCGGCAGGCAGCGAGCATACCCGATAGAACAAAAAGATCATGAGAAAATGCTAAGTATGGAATTGACTAACGAACACTAGCAAGTGTTGCACCGACGAAGTGAACAGGACATCACCGACAGGTCAATAACATAACATGGAGATCATCACCAATGATACAAGTTTTGAGAACAAAACTGATGGAGCACAGAAAAACCATACCTGACGAATAGTTCAAGAAAGGAACACCGATGGCAAAGAAAATTGACCGTCAGAACCGACAGTCAGTTAGAGAACCCACAAAAAGTAGATCTGAGTTTTACACGTCAGATAAAGCATTGTAATTCTATTTATAGAGTTTTAATTTGTTTTAAATCATTACTTGAGGGTCAAGCAAGCTGTATGTAAATGTTTTAAAGCATCCTAACAGATCTAAAACATATCTAACTAAAGATCAAGGTCAAGTTGTAAACCTTGGATCTAGAGTTAACTTGCGAAAGCGTGAATCAAGAATAGAGCAAAAATATAGTATAAATAGATGTTCAATCAATTGTGAATTATGAATTCATTATTGTTGATAGCCACAAAGAGCATCTAAGGAGCAGAAGGCAGAATTCATGCAAAGTTCAAAAATAGATCACATCAGTTATCAAGAACACGCAGAGGCTCCTAACGTGCAAACAAAGGTATTATTCAATCATGGAAAGATGATTACTCATACATAGGAAGCTTTATTGGATATGTTATCAGCAATTGGAGATTGCATACATCATCAGATCAAAGACTTATGTAGTTACATTCTAACAAGTGCATCATATCTAAAATCCTTTTGTAGAAGGTGGACTTAACCGTTCTTTACAAATCTCTTAACAGAGTGCACACTTAACAGTGTTGCTAAAGCTTCAAACGAAGTAGATCTTAACAAGTCTCCACTGTAATACTCCTAACAATGTAGGTCATCAGAAGTGATCAATTGTAAGCCCTAAACGGCCCCTTCTTATCTGCAGATAGTGAAGTCTTGTGGGTAACAATCCCCACCGCAGTTTTTACTTCCTAACAGGAGTTTTCTGCGATATCATATCTTGTGTCATGTGTTATCTATTTTCATGAATGTTTCTTTTATGATTACATATTAAAGAACTTATGATATGATTGCATATACATAAAGAAAGATGAACAGTTAGATAAGATAATTTACAAACTGATGATTAAGGGTTAATGGGCTAACCAAGAAAAGTTTTAGAGGTACTGATTCACCCCTCCCCTCTCAGTACATCATTCCAATATAATTTCAACAATATCATAGTTAATATTATAGTCAGGGTTAGGGTAAGGGTTTACGTCATTGTTAATATTATAGTTGGGATTAGGATTTAAGATTATTAATGTAATGAAAATATATGTTGATGATTAAGGTTAGGGTTAGTATTATGGTTAGGATTAGGTTAGGGATAGTATTTAGATTAAAGTTTGTTTAGGGTTCATATTAGGGTATACCTAAGGTTAAGATTAGAGTGAGGGTTAGAATAAAGTTTACAAGTAGAGTTTAAAGTTGACGTTAGGGTTAGGTTTAGTGTTAAGATTAGGGTTAGATTTTTTTAATATGGTTATGGTTAAGGTTTAAAGTTATTGTTAGAATTATGGTTATCTCTCTCTCTCATAATAATATAATAATATAATATATATTATTAATATATAACATATAATAATATTATATTATAATATAATATATTGTACTATTATATGTTATATATTAATAATATATATAATATATTATCATCATAATATAATATAATATATTATATTATAATAAAAATATATTATATATCATATATATTATTAATACATAACATATAACATATAACATATAACATATAACATATAATAAAATTATAATATAATATTTATTATATATTATTAATATATATTAAAAAAATAAAACTAAAATGTGTTGACAGGCGTGAGGGCCACCACCTCCTCTCACCTCCTGCAACCGCTGGCACCTGCTCTTTGCAAGTACCATACAGACTGCAACATACGCTGCAGCCTCACAATAGTTGCAGAGAGCAACGCCCAGCTGTAGTTGTTGCTTCATGTGCAGGATGGCAGTGGGAATCCCACTCCCCACGAATACCTTAGGGTGGGTCCCCATAAGGCGTATGCATTTTTAGTTTTTAATTTTTTTTTAAAAAAAATTTAAACAATTACGCCAAGTGGTGATTTGTTTAATGCAATATTATGAGTTTTTTTGTTTTTATTTCCATTTGGCATTAGGTATAGTATATTTATAATTTTAAATTATTTTTGGATTGTAACTGTAGGAATTTGAATCAATTCTTTTTTATTTACATGGAATATATATACACATTTATATATACTTCTCACTGGACCCCTTTTTGTGTTCATAATCTCGAAAACTGTTACATACTTTGATAAAAAAAATTACTGTGCTATAGTGTTTTGATTAGTTGTGCTACTTTTGTGGGTTGAGGCGCTGCCTCCCCCTTCCTCGTTTTGTAAAAATATTTTTTGAACCTTCGATTATTAATATAAAAAAAGTGTATACATATGTATAAATTTATATAAATATTTATAAATGTGTGTAAATGCATATAAATGTGTATAAATCTCTCTAAATGTATATAAATATTTATAAATTTATATAAATATGTATAAATATTTATAAATGTGTAGAAATAAGTATAAATTTATATAAATATTTATAAATGTGTGTAAATGCATATAAATGTGTATAATTATCTATAAATGTGTATAAATGTATTTATGTAGGTAAATACATATATATATATATATATATAAGTGGGTAAATACATTTATAAATAATATAAACGCATAAATATGTATTTATAAATATATTTATGTGGGTAAATGTATAAGTGTATAAATGTATATATTTGTATTTATAAATAGTATAAATGTAAATATTTATATATATATATATATATATATATATATATATATATATACACTTATATAAATGTAAATGAATGTAAATATTTATATTATTATATATACATTTATACACTTATATAAATGTAAATGAGTGTAAATACATATATATACATTTATGTAAATATTTATAAATGAGTGTGAATACATATATATAAGTTTATGTAAATATATATAGGTATATATAAGCTAGTAGCAGCCACGACGCAACATGGACAATATTTTATGATTAATGGTTATTGTTAGAGTTAGAGTTAGGGTTAGAGTTAGGGTTAGGGTTAGAGTTAAGGTTAGGGTGGTTTTTACGGTTGGAATGTACGGTTATGGGATAGGATTAGGATGATTTTTATGGTTAGGGTTAGAGTTAGGGTTAGGGTTAAGGTTAAGGTTAGAGTTAGGGTTAGGGCTAGATTTAGGGTTAGGGTTGGGGTTAGAGTTATTGTAAGAGTTAGAGTTAAGGTTAGGCTTAGAGTTATTATTTCTTGGGTTATAGTTAGGGTTAGGGTTAGAGTCAGATTGGGGTTAAAGTTAGAGTTAGGGTTAGGGTGATTATTATGGTTAGAATGTACAATTATGGGTTTGGGTTAGGATGATTTTTTACGATTAAGGTTAGGGTTAAAGTTAGGGTTAGGGTTAGGGTTATTGTTAGAGTAAAGGTTAGGATTAGAGTTAGGGTTAGGATAAGATTTAGGGTTAGGGTTAGGGTTAGAATTCTTGTTAGAGTTAGAGTTAGGGTTAGGGTTAGAGTTATTATTTCTTGGGTTATAATTAGGGTTAGGTTTAGGGTTAAGATGATTTTTACAGTTAGGGTTAGGGTTCTAGAGTTAGGGTTCAAGTTAGGGTTGAGGTTAGAGTTAGGGTTACAGATATGGTTAGGGTTAGGGTTAGGGGCAGAGTTAGGGTTAGATTTCTTTTTACTGTTGGAATGTATGGTTATAAGTTAGGATTAGGGTTAGAGTTAGGGTTACGGTTATGATGATTTTTATGGTTAGAATGTACGGTTATGGGTTAGGGTTAGGATAATTTTTATAGTTAGGGTTAGACTTGGGGTTAGGGTTATAGTTAGGGTTAATATTAGGGTTCAGGTTAGAGTTAGCGTTAGATTCAGTATTAGGGTTATGGTTATGGGTTAGGATATTTTTTATGGTTAGGGTTAGGGTTAGAGTTAGGGTCAGGGTTGTTGATGCAGGAGCTTCAGAGGGTCATAACTTTTGACTCGGATGTGGGTTTTGGCTGAAATTTTACAAGAAGATTTGTGAAGAAGAGTTAATGGCTATTCCAAATAAGAGAGCTCTATTGGTGGCCATTTTGACCTTTTTTCAGGAGCCTGAAATTTCATCTTGACTTCTAAAATTGGCTTTTTATATTTCTTTCCAATTTTTTGAGTTTTGTTTTTTGTAATAAATCCGAAATCATTTTTATGATTTCGTGGGTTAGTTGGCAATTCATCTTGCCTTAGTTGGGAGATTTTCTTGGGAAAAATTGGGATTCATAGGATGAGTTTTCAAAATTACCAAAAAAGGAAAAATCTGCCAAATATGGCAATTTTTAGATGTAGCCCAAAACCTTCAGAAACAACAATTCACAAAAAAACAACACAATGCCAGAATAAAAGAACTCCAAATTCTCATTAACTGCGTCCAACTACTCTTCCTCTTCAATGAAAGAAAACTCCTACTTATTACAATTCTAAAAATTACCATATTTGGTAGATTTTTAGGAAAAATAGATTTTTCCATTTTTGGTAACTTTTAAAACTCATCCTAAGAATCTCAATTTTTCCCTATAAAATCTCTCAACTAAGGAAAGATGAATTGCCAACTAACCCACAAAATCATAAACATGATTTCAGATTTATTACAAAAACAAAACTCAAAAAACTAGAAAGAAAAAGAAAAAACTAATTTTGGAGGTCAAGATGAAACTTCAGGCTCCTGAAAAGATGTTGAAACAGCCACCAACAGAACTGGCTCAATTGGAATTGGTATTAACTCTTCCTCATGCATCTGCCTATAAAATTTCAGGAAAAACCCACATCCGAGTCAAAAGTTATGACCTCTAGAAGTTGTTGCATCATTTTTGGAATTGTAATAAGTAGGAGTTTTATTTCATTGTAGAGGCAGAGTAAGTTGGAGAAGTGAATTCGAATTTGAATTCTGTAACATTTTTGTTGTGTATCTTTTGAGTAATTTCTCTTAAGGGTTTTTGGGCTACATCACTTATAGTTAGGGCTAGGTCTAGGGTTAGAGTTAGGGTTAGGGTTAGGGTTAGGGTTAGGATTAGAGTTAGGGTTAGGGTGATTTTTATAGTTAGGATGTACGATTTAGGAATAGGGTGTAGGGTGAGTTGTAGGATTAGTGTCATCTAATTGGTTAAAGAAAGGGTTAGGGTTAGAGTTAGGGTTATAATTAGGGTTAGGGTTAGGGTTATAGTTAGGGATGGTGATTTGTATAGCTAGGATGCACGGTTATGGGTTGGGGTTAGGGTTAGAGTTAGGTTTAGGGTGATTTTTATGGTTAGGATGTATGGTTTATGAATAGGGTGTAGGGTGAGGGGTAGGATTAATATCATTTTAATGGTTAGAATTAGGGTTAGTGCTAGGGTGATTTTTACAATTAGGGTTAGGGTAATAATTAAAGTTAAGGATAGGGTTAGGGTTACAGATAGGGTAATGGTTAGGATTAGGATTGGGGTTACAATTAGGGTTAGGGTTATAGTTAGGATTACAATCTTTTTTTACAGTTAGGATGTATGGTTATGGGTTTGGATTAGGGTTAGATTTAGGGTTAGGGTTAGGGTTACAGTGATTTCTACTGTTAGGATGTATGATTTAGGAATATGGTGTAGAGTATAGGGTGAGGGGTAGGATTAGTATCATCTTAATGGTTAGAGTTGGGTTTATAGTTAGGGTCATGGTAAGGGGTGTAGAGTATATATTTTATGATGGCATATAACTGATTGAATGTTTGAAGATGTTAATTTGATCATCGAAATGTAGAAAGATAATGCAAGACATTAAATCAGTTAATGAATTGTATTGTCATTGATTTCAACTTGATATACTCTAATTGGTTATAATCAAAGTGTCAAAAACTTTAGAGAAGTAGAGAGATAAATATTATACTTTCATTAATGCATAAAAGACAAGCATTCACAATGTGACTTCAAATACTAACGGCTAGTGGAACCTGACAGACATAGATCACCGAAAGTCAAGTCACAGTGATGCCCGAGCAAGAGCACCAATGAGCATTACCGATGAGTAGAATCACAAGCATAACTAATGGCCAAAAATATATGTAAATAGACGGAGAAGCCTAAGGGGAACTGGAGTGTTGACTGAAGTTATCAAAGAGTTAAAACACTGAAATTAACTTGAGTTTAGAAATGACAAAATATCTAGCTGGAAGAGATAAATATGGACTTAACTAGTAGTTATCTTTGTTTTCATCAACAAGATAAAGCCAAAGATAAGTAAAGGATTTAAAGTTGTTTTGTCCAGTTGGCAAGAAGATCTCTACGAGATAAAACATGAGTTTTTCTTTAAATCTAATTGGCTAAGATTGCGGATCACACCAAGATCAAAGAAAATCAAGAACCTAACAACGGTGATATCATGTCTATAAAAGAGACAACTTAACTCATTATGAAAGTGGTGGGTGAATGAATGAAAAAGAGGATGTTGAAGAGAAACTTCATACAATCCTGATCAATCAAGATGAGGAAAGAGCTAAAGTTTTCTACAGAAACTGAGCAACAAAGCACAAAATCACCAAGTAGAAGTAAAGTGGAGCAAAGGTATTAATAGAGATATATTGACTAGATTCATTTTATGAGATTACAATAGATCTAAAAATCTGCAAGTATAAGTTGTATATATGAACAGATCATACTGTTTTAGTTTAACCATTGATTCAAAAAGTCTCTTAACCGAGCCAGAATTAAAGATCCTTTCTATATTGAGATACATCCCATGGAGTATCAAAAATTTTGATCATGAACATAGCATGAGATGTCGGATACCTATTGATAGGCCAAGTGAGTGCTTGATCAAGGAAGGTAGCATAGAGATGCTCGATATCAAGTGATAGACTAAAATTCTAAATCCTCTAACAAGGTCACACCTAATAGTGTGTTTGTAACCTTTAACAAGGTTGGCTCTTCACCGAGCTCACTTCAAAAGAGTGAAAATTTTGGGTTACCGGTCCCAACTGGTTTTTCCCTCAACAAGGTTTCCACGTTAAAATCCATGTGTCAATGTGTTTATGAGTCATTACTTTAGTATTTTTTATTATACATATCTAATTTGGATTGATCAGTATACTCTAAATAATTTACTGTCTTTCAGTAAATTAACATACTGCTATTTGGGAAACATACAATATAAGGTTTAACAAAGCATTCCAAGCAGTAGTAATTTGATAATTGTATTTGAAGGCATTCATCTTATAGGAATGAAGATAACTAGATGCTTAATATTTTTGAGGCCACTGATTCAACCCCCTCTCAGTTATTACTAACAATTGGTATCAGAGCTTGTGTACTTAGAAAGAGAGTTTAACATCTCAAGCTAAAGATCACAAGATGAACAAACGAGATGTGCCCAATTTCAATAAAGACAACTTTGCATCATGGAAAAGAAGAATAAGACTCCACCTATCAAGTACTAGAAATGATTTTACTCAATACCTTGATACTAAATATGTGATGCCTACAGGACCTCACACTCTTGAGCAATTAAGAGTTAAGCATGAGCATAATCGCATGATGATAGAACTTGCATCATCACTCTCTAATGCTGAGTTTGAAGATGTCAAAAACCACACCTCTGCAAAGCAAATGTGGGATAAGTTGAAGTTGGTACATGGAGGATATGCTAATGTTCTAAGAGAAAAGGCAGAAAGCCTAAGAGGGAGGTTTGATGACCTAAGGATGAAAGAAGGAGAAAATATCACTCAGTATAGCTGCAGAATCAGAGAGGTAGTAAATGTTATCTGAGGATTTGGAGATGTACTTGAAGAGGAGATAGTGGTAAGTAAAATCTTAAGAACCTTACTACCTGTATATGCTATTAGAGTTTCTTCTATTCAAGAAATGAGAGCAGTTGCAAATAATACAGTTACTCTAGATAGTCTGATTGGTAGACTGATTTCATTTGAGATGAATAACTTTGATAATAGTGTCTTACCATCTATAGAATCTGCATTCAAATATTCTTTAAAGATAAGTAAGTAAATTCATAGACATGCTATTAGAAATGATAGTGACAGTGATAATGAGGATCAAAGACTTGATGATATTGAATCACTAATGACCAGAAGATTGCAGAGAGGCAAAGGTAGATACAAAGGTAAATTACCACTTGTATGTTTCAATTGTAAAGAGGTTGGAAAATTTGCTGCAAGATGTCTAAACAGAAGAAAAGATGATAGAGGAAATGACAGATCATATGAGAAGAAGTTTGATAAAAGTGATAATAGAGATTATCAAAGCAATCGTCAATCTGACAAAAGAGATATCTGAGACTACAAGGACAAAGGGAAGAAAGCTTGTTACCTAGCTAAGAACAGAGCTGATGACACTGACACTGAATCCAAAGAAGACATTGAGATGGTATTTATAGCCATGAAGGATGATTCAGATGAAGATGAAGAAAGGTATGTAGAAACTGCACTCATATCTAAAGTTAGTAAGAATGATGTCTGGATCATAGATAGTGGCTACACTCACCATATGACCAGTGATAAACAAAAGTTTGAGACTTTTGAATAGTATAATGGTGTTTCAGTGAGAATGGGAAATGATACACCTTTTCTAGTTGAAGGTAAAGGAACCATAATGTTGAATAATCTAATAAAATGTGAAAATGCTTACTAGGTTAAAGGACTGAATTATAATATGTTAAGTGTATCACAGCTGAATAATACAGGTCACCGAGTGGAATTTGAAAATAAGAAGGAAAAGATCTACAATGAATCAGGAAGATTGATTTGTACACTAACACCAATTTTTTAATGGCTAAAAACAAAGACATATCATTATGGCACAAAAGATTGTGTCATGTGAACTTTGACAACATGATTAAGATAAGAAACAAAAGGAATGTCAAAGGCTTACCGAGTATGACTAAGCCCGAGCATATAATGTGCAAGAATTGTAAAAAAGGTAAGATGACTAAGTCTAGTTTCAATAGTAAAACCCATATATCTAATGCAATTCTAGAACTAGTCCATATAGATCTATGTGGACCCATGAGGACAAAGAGATACTATGGAGATAGGTATTTTATTCTCTTTTTTGACGATTATTCTAGAATGATGACAGTCATGTTCTTAAAAGATAAATCAGAAGCATTTAAGATGTTTAAATGGTATAAAGAAATGGTAGAAAAAAAAATTGAAAAGAAATTGAAATGCTTAAGGTCAAATAGAGGAGGGGAATTTACTTTAGAATAATTCACTAACTATTGCAATGAGCATGGAATTAAAAGATAGGTTTCTACACCAAGAACACCACAGCAAAATGGAATTGTTGAAAGGAGAAACAGATCGATTGTTGACTGTGCAAGAACATTGATGATTGAGAAAATCATCACTCAAAATTTTTGGAGGGAAGCTGTTAGTACTGCTATCTACACATTAAACATAGTACAATTGAAGAAGGACACAAAGAAGACACCCTATGAGCTTTGGTATGGTCATGCACCCAATGTAAGTTACTTCAAAATATTTGGTAGTCAATGTTATATTTTGAAGGATGATAGAAATGGAATACTTGACTCCAAAAGTGATGAAGGTATCTTTCTAGGGTACTCAACCAAAAACAAGGCTTATAAATGTCTTAACAACTCATCTAACAAAATAATTGAAAGTGCAAATGTGAAAATAGATGAATTAACAGAAAAGAATGATAAGGAAATCAGAAAAGAACCAGAGGACTACAACAGGTTTATTTATATAGAACTTGATACTCTACCCAAGCAATAGTGTATCACTCCCGAGAAAAAGAACATTGCACCCGAGCATCAGACTGCAATTACCAAAAATTAGGAAAATCCTCAAGATGGTGTTTCGAACAATGGAGATCAGAATGAAGGTCAAGAAGATGATCAAAATGATGAACAAAGGGTTGAACCAAAACTTTCCAAGTATGTCAGAAGACATCATCCATAGAATCACATCATAGGAGACAAGAAGGCTGGAACAAGAACAAGAAGTAAGTCACTAAACACCAGATGTTTACTTTGTGATTTTGAGCCTAAATTTGTTAACAATGCACTTGAGAATGAAGAATGGGTCAGTGCTATGAATGAATAAATAGAACAGATTGAGAAGAACTGTACATGGACACTGGTACCGAGACCAGATGACAAAAATTTTATTAGTACCAAATGGATATTTAGAAACAAGATGAATGAGAATGGAGAAGTCACTAGAAATAAAACAAGGTTATTATGCAAGGGATATGCACAAGAAGAAGGTATTGATTATGGAGAAACTGTAGAAGTTGATAAATCCAATTTCACAGCTTGCCAAGAACACCTGCATGCAAAATACCTGTTGCAAAAATTGAAGCCAACAATAGAAAAAGCAGAAACCCTTCTATGCTCAAAAGGTGAGAGCTCAAAATATATTCAAAGAGTATGAAAAAACAAATACAAGCATTCGACCTTAAAGGTGAATGAAACCCTAAAAGGGAAAAACTGACCTAAGAGAAAGCTTAAGTGAAAAATAGAGTACGCCTAACTTAATAATTAATATCAACATGATATAATTAATAAGTGGTAAAGAAGACTATGTACTCTAACACCCCCCCTTAAGCAAAGCTTGAGAGGTAAGCAAACCTAGCACAGCTATGAAAGCAGGAAAAGAGGGTCCCGGCAACAAGGCCTGATCAGGTACCCAATACAAGGAAATCTCTGTGAACCAGAGATAAAGGAGAAAACCCAATGGGAAAAACTCCTCTCCAAAAAGAGATATAAAAGCAAGCAAAGACAAAAAAGAATGACTTCAAGAGACTCTCTCAAAGCCAGTAGTACAATGCGCTGCCAACCCCCCCGTGAGAGAGGATCGAGGCTCCAAAGCCCCCCAGAATGAAAGAACCCCTGGATCAATGAACAGACCATCATGACTCCAATGCAAAGGAGTGAAAGGAAGTGGGCACTGAAGAG
>MU227395.1:449843-464098 GCA_018584345.1 Thuja plicata | reverse complement strand
AAGAGAATGGATATGGTATTTCCTTTTCAAAATTGGATTCCATTCCTTTTCTTCATCAAAGACTCTCCAACACTGTTTTGCCATTAGAGCCTTATTAGTATTCTTTATGCTTCTGATCCCCAATCCTCCCCATTTTTTGGGTTTACAAACCACATCCCAAGCCACAAGACTAAATTTCTTTTTTCCTCAACTCCCAACCATAAGAAGCGCCTTTGGATTTTTTTCAATCAATTCAGAAAACTTGTTAGGGATCTTGAAAAGGCTTAGAGCATAAACTGGGAGATTCTGCAGTGTAGACTTAAGAAGTTGGACTTTTCCAGCAAGGCTAAGGGTAGTGCCTTTCCAGCCTGCAAGCTTATTGTGAAATCTATCAATGATATTATTCTAGAAAACATCATCAGGTTTAAGGCAGAGAGGGAGGCCCAGGTAAGGAGTCAGGAAAATCCCAATCTTACAGCCTAATATTGAATAAATCTTCCTTTGTCTATCTTCAAGAGTGTTACAGAAAAAGAGAGATTTTTTCCCAGTTTATTAGTTGGCTAGAAGCTCTAGTATTCAGCACCATTTTCATATTTCTAGCTTCTTTAACTAAAGCTTCTCCCATCATTATTGTATCATCTACAAATTTCTCATGTGAGCATCTCAGCTGGGAAGAAGAGGGTTGAAGCCCAGAGATCATTCCTTTGTTCACAAGGCTTTGGATAAATCTCCCCAGACTCTCCGCCATGATAGAAAATAGAATAGGAGATATGGGGTCTCCTTGCCTCAAGCCTCTAGAAGGGTGGAAGAAATGAGAGGAGCCCCCATTAACCAAAATTGAGGAGGAGACCGTAGTAACCAACTTCATTATGAGTTTGATCACTCCCTCATCAAAACCAAAGGAACTCAAGACACGGGGGAGGAATTCCCAGTCCACTCTATCATAAGCTTTAAACAAATCTAATTTCATCAGAAAACCTTGTTTTTTTGACGCTGAGAGAGAATGGATATTCTCATGAACAACCATAATCAAGTCCAAAATCTGTCTCCCTGGCACAATGCCATTCTGCTGAGGAGAGATCAAGTTAGGAAGGATGCTCAACAATCTAGAAGTAAGGACTTTAGATATGATTTTATAAAAAGAGTTGCACAGACTTATTGATCTAAATCCATCCACAGTATCAGCTCTCAATTTCTTCGGAATAAGAGCTATGAAGGTAGCATTGAGCTCTTTGAGGATAGTTTTAGAACCAAAGAACTCCTTAATAGTAGAGCACACATTTTTACCAGTAATTTCCCAGAAATGTTGGAAGAAGAACATCTGAAAGCCATCTGGCCCTGGGGATTTTTCTCCTTTAAATGATAGCATGGCCTTCCTAATTTTAGCTTCCTTAGGTATAGCTTTAAGAAAAGAGTTACTCTGATTTTCCAAGATACTAGGGATACAGTCAAGTAGTTTTCTTTGATCCTCATGACTCAGATTTTGGTCCTTTGTTAGGAGGCTCACAAAGTACTTCGTCATCTACTTTCTAATTTCCTCTTCCTTGGTGATGATTCCTCTAGGAGCTGATAAGGAATGAATCCTATTTGAGGCTTTGTGTTTGAGGGTCATGAGGTGAAAGAATCTAGTGTTCTTATCTCCAGCTTTGAGCCATAACGATCTAGATCTCTGTCTCTAGAACGTTTCCTCTTTGGCAATTATATTGTGGTAATCCACAAGAACCTACTGCTCTTTTGATCTCAAATTCTCAGATAGTCCCTCAGATTGAATTTCCTCTTGAATTTCCTTTAATTCCATTTGAATTTTGTCTTTAGTTTTGAAGATGTCCCCGAACACATTCTTGTTCCAAATTTTGATATTTTTCTTGACATTAGCCAGTTTCTTAGCAATAATAAACATTGTAGTACCTTCCACCTTAATGTTCCACCATTCTCTAATCTTCTTCTCCAGGTCAGGATGATCTAGCCAAATTTTTTCGAATCTAAATGGAGCATTTCTTTCACCATCAAAAGGAGAAAAGGTAAAAGAGATAGGGAAGTGAGCCGAACCTATTCTTGAGATGGAAGAGAGGGAGCAGGAAAACTGAGTGTACCACTCTAGGTTGATCAACACTCTGTCAAGCTTGACTTGAATAAGGTCTGCTCCCACTCTATGGTTAGACCAAGTGAAGTTTATGCCTTCCAAATCGACATCCATTAAGCCTTCTTTTAAAATAAAGTCCATCAGATCCATCCTACTATCCACCTGAGATAAATTACCTCCAAACTTATCTTCCTGCTTCAAAGGAGTATTAAAATCTCCCATGATCTAGAAGTTAGAGTTGATGTAGGACTTCTTTAAACTCTGAAGTTTCTTCCAGAGTTTGAGTCTTCCAACTTTCGTATTTGGAGCATAGACATTAATAATGATCCACTCAAACTTGTCTTTAGTACTTTGAACTTCACTGCTAGGAATTTTTTGTCTTCTTTGATCAAATTACAGACTAACGAAGCTTGGTTCCAAAAGATAGATAGGCCCCCCGAAGCCCCTTCCGAGCTACTACCCAAACAAGCTCCATTTTTCATCAATTTTGTTTTTTCAATTTTATGTTTCGACATTTTAGTTTCTTGAATCAAAAGCATATTTAACTTAGAATCTCTAACTAAGTTTCTAACTACATCTTATTTATGAGGACCATTTAGTCCTCTAACATTCCCTGAGACAATCTTCATTTTAAAATTGGTAAGCACACCTGCTGGATGGTGAGCTGCCTTCCATCCGCAATATTCTATTTTGCTTCTTCTTCTCTTTGTGATTTTTTAGATCTTCTTCCTCTCTCATTCTTTGGAGATCCTATGTCTACTTTCTGCTAGCCTCTTGTCAGAACACCATATTTTTGGCTCCCTCCTTTCTTTGCCAGCTTTATAGTTGAGTTCCCCATTAAGGTGTACTCAGTTTTCTTTCCAGATAATTTTCCCTGTATGTTTCCTATTGGAGTTGTAAATCCTTTCTTACCTGATCTTTTTTTATTTATTTTTTCTACTGTTCTCTAGGAGTTGTCCTTGCCCTCCTCCTCACTACTATTCATCATTCCCAAAGTTGAAGTCAAAGTTTTAGGGATAGGAACATTTTTCAGAGTTCTCATTTCTACTTTGTTGTCCTAAATGTTGTCAGCCCCAACTATCTCCTTTTCCCTACTGCCCTCCTTGTTAGGAGTCTTCCGATCTTCCATTCTAGGGATGTTATCCTTCTCTTCAACTTTAGTTTGTTCTCCTCTTTTTTCCTATTTTGAGTTCTAACTCTTTGGTTCTTTAGTCATTTCTTGATTTCTTTCTACTGTCGGGATGGGCTCTATCTCCTTCTGAGGCTCTTCTTTTTGGGCACTCTGTGAGAGCTCCATCTTTTTTTCTTCACTTTCCCTCTTCTCCTCTTCTTCATTAGATGGAAGTAGAGACTTAACTTCCTCATTTTTCTTTTTCCATTCCATCCTAGTTCCTTTCGGCTGATCTTGCTCCTTTTTTTCTCCTTGTTTAGTTTCAGAGGGCAGTGTTTCACCCAATGACCTGATTTTTTGCATGTAAAACACGCAAAGGGAATAGACTCATATTCAACTTCTTGGGTCCAGGTTCCCAACTTAGAATTTAGAGTTAAAACTTGAGGGATTTCTACGTTCTGTTGAATATTCACACAGATCCTTGCATAAACCTGTCTTGATCTTGAGTCCATCATAGGGTCTATGGACAAGAGCTCACCAAAGACACTAGCAAACGCCATAAAGATATCCTCATGCTAGTATTCCAAGGGCAACCCTGGAAGGAGAATCTAGACAGGTGCTGCCTTGAAAAAGCTATCATTATAATCTAGGCTTGTCATCTATTTTTGAAGGGACAGAGAATGCTTTCCCATCATCCAAGGTCCCCCACACAAAAATTTGGATAGATCTTCTCCATTCAAAAACTCAAATGAAAAGAAACCTTTGCGAATATCCACTACATCCACTTGACCTTTTAGTTTCCATTTTTTTCCACAAAGGACCTAACAATGTCTATATTCGGTCTAGGACCCAGAAATTTTCCTACCAGAGTGGACGCCATTAGTGAAACCGTATGGTCCATTATCTCATCAGGGATGTCTATCCCAAAGAATCCTTTGTTAGGATCATTTAGGGTATTAAATTTTGGGAAAAGAGATTTCCCTAAAGGTTTGATACCAAAAAGACCCACCCATTTCCCAGGAATCAAGGGTTGTCTAGGTGCCTTACCTTCCACTAGCTTAGACTCATGCTTCAAGTCATTAGTCTTATTTTCCTCCGGTCCCAGTGCAAATTTGACATTCTTTGTGGAGCCCAAGCCTAGCCTACCCTTCTTCTTCTCTACACACAATAGTCTGTGCTATGTAAACTCTGCTTGCCCCGACAAGATTCCCGCTGCTAGCACAGGACCTTTCGTAAATCCAACATCTCCCAGCTTTCCTCCATCTTCCAAATTCAAAAAACTCATTCTCACTCTTTTCTCCTCACCCCTTCCCGCTCTCTCCCACTCGCTCATGGTCTTCGCCACACAAGAATTAGACTCTGAGGTATGTTAATAATAACCATCCTCAAGATCAAATTATTGGTGATGAAAATAAAGGTATGATGACTAGAGCTAGAGTTAGAGATGAAATCTGTTTGATTTCTCAAGTTGAGCCAAAGACTACCAATGAAGCATGTAGAGATGAATCTTAGAATAAAGCTATGGAAGAAGAAATTGAACAGATAAAGAAAAAAATACTTGGGAATTGGCTCCAAGACCTAAGAACAAAAATGTGATAGACCTACAAAATGGGTTTTCAGAAATAAGATGGATGAGGAAGGAATAGTAGTAAGAAACAAGGCTAGACTGGTATGTTAAGGCTACTCACAAGAAGAAGGCATATAATATGAAGAAAAATTTTCTCTTGTTGCTAGGTTGGAAGATGTTGCTCCACATAAAGTTTTTAAAGTATATCAAATGGATGTGAAATCAGCATTCTTAAATGGTGATCTGCACGAAGAAGTTTGCATTGAGAAAACCAATGGTTTTCCTTTGACAGATGATGGAGACATGGTTTGTAAGTTGAAGAAAGAATAGTATGGACTAAAACAAGCACCTAGAGCATGGTATGCAAGACTTGACAAGTATCTACTTCATTTTGGTTTCAGAAAAGGTAATGTAGACAGTAATTTATATTTAAAAACTGATGAAGATGGAATCTTAATCATAGAACATTTTGTTGATGATATCATTTTTTGAGGCAATGATAAGATGAGTAAGAATTTCCCTAAAGAAATGGAAAATTAATTTGAGATGTCAATGATTTGTGAAATGAAAGTTTTTCTTGGTTTGCAAATTAATCAGAGTAAGAATGACATTTTTATATCTCAAACCAAGTATCTTAAGGAAATGTTGAAGAAGTTTGGAATGGAAGATTGTAAACCTATTGGAACACCTATGGTGACTGGACATAAACTAACTACTAATGATGAGACTCAAAATGTAGTTCAGACAAAGGTATAGATCTATGATTGGTGGTTACAATATCTAACTCACACTAGACCAGATATTACCAATGCAGTTGGTATTATGGAAAGGTATCAAGAAGCTCCCAAAGAGACACAACTTGCTGCTATGAAAAGCTTTTTTTAGATATTTGAAAGGAACAATAGAATATGGATTATGGTATGAAAATCAGATGATTTTATTTTACAGGCTTATACTGATGTTGATTGGGCAGGTAATGTGGATGACAGAAAGAGTACTAGTGGTGGTGCATTTTTCCTTGGGAAAAGGTTGGTTTCTTGGTTGAGCAAGAATTAGAATTGTATTGCTCAATTTAATGTTGAATCAAAGTATGTTGTTGTTGCAATAAATTGCACACAAGTTGTTTGGATGAAACAAATGCTGAAGGACATTAGAATAATTTTCAAAGAACTAGTGGTTATCCATTATGATAAAAACAACACAGTGAATATCTCAAAGAATATTTTAATGCATTAAAAGAATAAACATATTTCTATTAAGTATCATTTCTTGAGGAAATGGTAGCAGAGAAAGAGATTAAATTGGAATATATTAGCACAAAGGAAAAGATAGAAGATATATTTACAAAACCTTTGCCAAAATACACTTTTACGCATCTCAGAAGCATGCTTGGGGTCAAAATCCCTCCTTGTGATAATTGATTGATGCTTCCATGCATCATTCTAGTGGCTTTTAGAGCTATATCATTTTCTGGACTTGATGTATGGATCTACTCCTTAGGGGGAGTGATCGAAGGAACACTAGAGCACATTTGGGTGATCTTGCACCTGGCTGTTGGACATGAAGATTTGAAAAATATATAGAAGATTACAAATGAGTTATGGCACCCTTTGTCATTGCTTCCAAAGGGGGAAGGAATCTATGTGAAAATCCCTACTATTTTGGGGAGATTTGTGTTGAGGATATTGAGAATATTATACTGAGAGGAGAAATTATTTTTGAGTTGATTTTGTGTTGATGGATTTTCCCATATGTTGTCATCAATGCCAAAGGGGGAGATTTTTGGATGATATCAATTTTGGGTACTGATCATGCTATTGATATTGATGTTTTGTCACTGATGTCAACATATATTTCTGTGGAGAGCACAGACTGGTTACTTGACTGGAAGAAGTGTACAGACACTATACAGATGTTTTAGAATAATCAAAGTTGGTTATATGAAGAAGGATGTGTGTTGACCTTATCCCTAAGGTAACTTGTCTTTATGTTTCATATTGAGGATGTTACAGTTTTTTTGGTGAAGACTGGTTTGTGGACTGTAACTGTGATGCTTGATAGAGTAGGTCTCTGTGTTTTGGGCATATCTTACTAGCGAAGATATTTTAGATGAAGAGAGCTTACTGGAGGACTGTGGAAATAGTTTGGAATAATGGGTTATGTTTGATTGGCGTGAGCATTCTAGTGACCTTAGCTTTGGCATGTATTCTAGAGGAGACCTATTTGGTGGCCAACTTCAGACATGTAGTGTGTAATATGAATTGTGAGCATGGATTGCAGGTCTGGAAGTATAATTGATGGATTGTAAATGATGTTTAATTGTTATAGGTACCATGTGTATCTTAGCAAGGAGTTATATAATTATTTTTATATAGGGAAAGCCTAATTGGCCAACCTAATTAATTATTTGTGTGTTAGTAAATCTTAATTGGCCAACCTAATAAATTATTGTAGAAGGGTATATATGAGTGATATTTTCTTTTGGAAAGATGAGGTAGTGGAAGAGATTGAAAAGGAAGAGAAGTGAAAGCTACGAGGCTTATTTGGCTGTGGATGTAGAGAAGATTTTTGTGATAAGAATACTTCATTGGAACTAACCAAGAAAAGATAGTTTCTATCAGACAGTTTCACAAGATGGTATATTCCTATATATACTTATTCAGATTTTGATTCCTTGAGGTTGACATGAACCTTCTTTGGGCAGTGTGCCTCGACAGTGAGCCTACTACTTTTCTTGACTCCTAACAGGGTATGTCTCCTAATAGGGACTGTGTACTGTAATATTGTAATAAGCTCTTGATAGGGCGAAATCATTTAACAGGGATACTATACTCTTAGTACATTATTTGTGGGTTCTAAATCCCACTGGGGTTTACCTTTAACAGGGTTATGTGTTGGCATTTTCTGTGTTATCATTTGCATTGTAGTTTTGGTTTATAAAGTTTAAAGTTTAATAATTTATATCACAACTGATTCCCCCCCCCCCCCCCCTCTTAGTTGTCTTGTGGACTATTATTCCTAACATGATGGCATACCATAATTCATCTACTTTACAACTCTCAGTGAAAAGAAACAAAAGGCAATCAACATTATTATGACACACTACCATAGCAATCAGGTGGGAATACCTTTTCTTATGATAATTCATGGAACAACAAGAACAAGAAAGTCTTATCTAATTGGCATCATTAGTCAATCTCTTCACAATGCAGCAATGTCAAGTCCTCTGCTTTAATTACTTGTACCAACAAGAGTTGTAACTTTCATTATAGAAGCCTTTACTGTTCATTCAAAGTTGTGAATACCTATAAAATATTTTTCTTAGATAGAAGGGATGTGCCTTACAAGTTTTCAAGAAGACATGGCCAATATCAAATATATTTTAATTGATGAAATGAGCTTCATTGGTCAAAACTTGATAGAAAATATAGATTCTTGACTTAGACAAGCATTCCCACAAAATGCTGACATAAGATTTGTAGGTATACCTTTCATTGTTGCTAATGAGGATAATTATGTTATATAATATTTATTAATATAACTCATATGGACTAACTTAATATGATATTCATACATGGTTTGAAAATAATTTTAGACTCTCTTTCAGGTATATCTATTATTTTGGTTGGTGATTTGAGTCAGCTACCTCTAGTAAATGATAGACCGACATATGATAGCAATAGGCGAATAAAGTTATTGTGACAAGATTCAACACTATGGTTACATTAGATAAAATATTTAGGAAAGATAGAGAAAACATCCAACAATAATTATTTTGTTAACTTTTGACAAATCTAAGAGATGCAGATCAAAAAATAGATGACTGGAAGTTTCTATTGATGAGAACCCCTATAAGCTTAGACATTGCAACCAATAATGAGTTTGACAATACAGTCCATTTGTTCTCAACAAATGACAATGTTCATAACCATAACATGAAAATGTTATATTCATTGAGGCATCCTATTACATGTAGTCTTGCAACAAAGGCAAGAAGTGTTAATACAATAGAAGATTTCTTATTGATGAACTTTATCTAGATTTATTGATCAGTAAAGATTCAAGGGTGATGTTGACTTCAAATCTTTCGATACAAATCTGTCTTGTAAATGGAGCATTGAGATATATTTGGAATATTATATACAAACCAGGAAGTGCTCCACCTAAACCACCAACATATGTCATGGTTGAATTTGATAATTATTCTGGAATACCATTTGATGATCATCATCCAAAATTAGTTCTAATAACACCAGTACATAGGGGCAAAACACTTCAATTACCATTAAGATTGGCATCGGTATTAACAATTCATAAATCTTAGGGACTAACTCTTTCAAAATCCACAGTTTATATATTCCCAAGAGAAATACCAAGACTGACATTTGTGGCAGTATCTCGTGTAAAGTCTCTAGAAGGCTTGAGAATAATACCACCATTTACATATGATTTTTATGAAAAAATGAAAAATGGGAAACAAATTTCCAAGAGAAAAGCATAAGAAATCAAACTCAAATGTCTAGAAAATAATTGATGTATTATAATTTTGTTCAAATTTACTTTGAACTGACTATTAAGTAATACATTATTAATTTTTGTGATACATTATGTGAATTTTTTTTTCAATGATTATTAAGTAATAAATTAATAGATATTTTTGCAAATTATGTTCACATTTTCTTCAATGTCTATTAATTGTTTTACCATATTATATTCTAATTTTCTTTAATTACTATTAAATGTGACATTAATTATATTTTACATATATAAATTATCATATATGTGGTTTTCTAAATGTGGCATTAAATATATTTTCAAAGGGCACATGTTGCATTAAACATGTTTTTGAAGTGGATTTGTGCTAAATATATATGAAATATTATATTTGGCAAACATATATAATATGCATTTCTAAAAATTCTTTTAATTTTTAAACATTTTATCCACTAATAAATTCAATTGTCAGATGATTTCAAAAGAATTGTCATAATAATGGCAGTATTAAACTCAAATCACAACCAATTTGAAAATTATTTTTAATAATTACTATCTTTGACACATTTTATCTAATATTAAACTCAAATCACAACCAATTAGAAAATTGTTTGTAATAATGTTAATACCAATCAAACATGTATAGTGTTTGATTTTTATCTTTTCTCATTATAAAAATTTCCACAATCCAAACTCTACAATTTATCAATATCCTAACTATAATTAAGACCATTTTCCCAACTACGACATTTATCATAATCCAAATTATGACTGACACTCTAATTCTAACCACAAACCTCAATCTAATTATAATAAAACTCTTAACTCCAACCCTAATTAATATTTTGGTCTAATCACTATCTCTTACCATAATTTTGTCCCTGATTCTTAAATTAACTTTAACCATAAATTTATTGGTAACCCTATCTCAAACGTAACCATACCCTTCACTATAATTATCATTATAAACCTAACATAAATCCTAACCTTCAACTAAAACCTATCATAACTATTATTTTATCTCTAATACTATATTTAATTCTAATATTAACCCTAATCTATGTAAGACTAACCTAATAGTGACCCTAAACCCAATTATATCCCTTACCCAAAACCTAATTCTTAGCTAAAACCTTTTACATCTCATGTTCTATCATAGTCATAATCCTAGCCTCTACCATAACTCTAAACATGATGTAAACTCTAATTATAATCCTAACCGTGATAGTAATCCTAGATAAATCCTATATCCTAACCCTATCCCTAACCCTAATCCTAGCTCTAATAATAAACTTTTCCCTAATCCTTGATCCTTATTTGAACCCTAACCCTAACCATGATACTAATCTTAACTCAACCCAACACCCTAACCTTAACCCTAACCCTGACCCTGACCCTAACCCTAATTAGACCCTTGACCCTAATGTTAATGCTAGTCCTAACCCTAATTCTAACCTTAATACTAACCCTAACACTAACACTAACACTAACCCTAATCCTGATATAATCATATGTTAAAATTTATATAATATGTCTTCCATGTTGTGTCGTGACTGCTACTAGCTTATATATACTTATTATATATAATACACTGAGAGATATCCCTCTTGAGGTGCCTATTTTCATCTAGTTGCAAGGTACAATAGGCACCTCGAGAAGGATATCTCTCAGTGTGTTTTATATATAATAAGTATATATAAACTAGTAAATATTTATAAATATTTATACAAATTTATAACATTTCAAACATTTATACACTTTTGTAAATATTTATACACATTTATAATATTTCTATGCATTTATACGTGCATTTATACATACTTATAACTATTTATACACAATTATACTCATTTCCAAATATTTATATATATTTATAAATATTTATAAATATTTATACATGTTTATAAGCATTTATACACATTTATAAATATTTATGCATATTTATAAATATTTATACACATTTACAAATATTTATACACATTTATAAATATTTATAAATATTTATACACATTTATACATATATAGGTAAAGTTAGCAATTAGTTAATGATTGATACAATTTTTTTAAGAAATGAAATAGATTTATTTTACTTGCAAATATTTAACCTTTACTATTTAAAAATTGTTTAGAATTAAAATTAGTAATTAATATAAGTTCTTTTTTATTAGTATTTATTTCTTAAGTAATGAGATGGTTTTTTCAAGATTTATAGTATTTAATGATTTGAATCTTTCAAAATAGTAAGGTCTTTAGTATTAGTTGAAATATTAGAAAAATGATTCTTTTAATGCTAGAGTTTTCTTTTCAAAGAAGTTGTACCTTCTAAGTATTTACTTTTCTTTGAGTTAATAATTAAATAACCATTGAAATTCTTTTGTAAATTTTGTCATGATAGTACTTTAGATATAACTAGATTCATTATCAGAGATTTTATTTTTAATTGGTAAATTACTATCACTATGGGGTAGTGCTCTTCATTCATATTCAAAGTGTACAAATCATTCAGAAACAACTCAAATCTAACCCATCCCCTCCTTTACCAGATCAAAACACTAAATACCCTAACAATAAGATCCTTACAAAAATCTAATTAGTGACAAGAGTCTATTACAATAAGTTCCTGCAAAATATCTAATTCCCCTTCCTAAATTCATAATCCTCAATCTTTATTAGAGGAAAAAGGGGTCTCAAGAGAATAAACCAATCTGTGAAGACCTCCAAAAGACTTCCTCCTGGGTGAATCCTAAAAATCCCGCCATATTATATTCATTGGGATCCTTTTCTCCTCTACTCTGTTCTCTAAATAATCCTCAAAGCCACCAAAATCCTCGATCACTTCTCCAAAGTAATAACACAATGGTTACCTCATATTCCTCAATTCTATCTAAAAATTCTGATCTGCTACTTTAGGTCAGATGGTTGTAGCCACCAATATATCTCCTACCCCATAGCCAATGTCATGCAAACCAATAGTTTGCACAATTAGATAAAAGAATACCTTGAAGGTCTCTCCAACATGCTTGTTATTTCTCCTTGGGCTGGCTTCAAGAATCTAGTTGAAAGCATTGAGTGTATGGTGTTAGAATAGTCCCAAAGGATAACTGAGAGGGGGGGGTGAATCAGTTATTAGCCAATTTAATTCTTTTCTCTTATTAACTTTAGAATACAATAAAGTAAATACTCATTCATATAACATAATAGACAACACTTCAATTTGGTTACGGGGAAACCAAATGGTAAAAACCCTGGTGGGAATTAGTACCCACAATGAACTATAATTGTTTATAGTAATCCCTATTAGAAGATATTTCAACCCTATTAGGAGTTGTGCTTTACAATGCAATAAGTATAGTGACCTGATTAAGGGTTTGACCCTGTTAAGAGTCTTTTACAAATAACCATGTTAGGGGTGTGGACTCACTGTCCAAAAGCTCACTGCTTCAATGGTGAAGGCTACAACCTTATGTAGAACAGATATACATTATATCTGATGATGAACTATAGAGTAGACCTATTGTCTTGATCATTTCTAATGTATTTTAATCTTCAACTGCTTATTCACATAGATACGTGATGAATGAAACAACTCTGATATTCTACTCTGTACTTTTTCTATCTCTATTCTTATCATTCACACTTTGCATTTACAAACAAACTACTATAAGTATCTTCTTCAAAGTATGAGCTCATGGGACCTGTTAGACAACTCTTCATAACATCCTTGTTGGCTTTACTAATCACATAAGCATAATTACAACCACGCAAATATAAACTGAGTAGACGCGACACTTCACTAAGTCAGCTTCACCAAATTAACTCTAACTTTGCAATATTTTTGAAACACATTTGGCGCCTTTAGATAACTATCATCAACTCATAACTAGTCATGAATATACACATGCATATCCTGAAGATAGGTGCAACTCAAGAACTAATGCAATACGTCGGCTCTGTATAGACAAACTCCAGAAACTGTAACTGCCACATAACAGAATTACTCAACACAAGTGAAACTCCATATCTGAGTCTATGTGTATGAACATAACATACTCAACATGTCTACAACCTAAATATATCCATGCAAGGCTTGATATCATCATTCTGATAAGTACATACAAAATCACTACTATATATTATATGTTGTCATCAATGACAAACATACAATCAACTAGCTGCCAGAAGTAAATCTCCAACAATCTCCCCCTTTGACATTGATGGCAACATATGATATTAAAAACATCTTCAGCATATGGTGTCTTCTTTCTTTTACAATATTCTCAATATCCTCATCAAAGATTCCTCTACAGTGCTTCAGTTCTTCTGACTATTTTTATACTCCCCCAGAGTATATGCTCCCCCTTACTATACACTCCCCATTTGATATCAATGGCAAAGGGTGCCATAAGAAATTAGGCACATGTACTACTCCAGAAGTAGAGTAGTCAACCATTAATCAGTCACTATGGACCGATGTTCTTTGCTTCTTTATCTAATCAGACTCAGGAGAGGAAATTACTCCCAAATTCTCTCTGAGATACTCAAAAGTATCTTTTGATAAATGTTTTGTGAAAATATCTTCCAACTGTTCTTTGGTGCTCACATAGTCCAATTTCACTTCTTTGTCTTCAACCTTTTCTCTTAGAAAATGGTACTTGATCTCTATGTGTTTTTTCTTTGCGTGCATCACAGGGTTCTTAGACATGTTAATAGTGCTAGTGTTATCACAGTGAATAACAATAGGATAACGAACCTGAATACCAAAGTCTTTAACCATTTGCTTGATCCAAACCATGGTTGAACAATTCAGTGATGCTGCAACATATTCAGCTTCTGTTGTTGACTAACAAATATAGTTATTCTTCTTGCTTATCCAAGAAACCAACCTATCTCCAAGAAATATTGCTCCTCCTGAAGTACTCTTCCTATCATCAATACAACCTGCCCAATCTGCATCTGTATACACATGAAGTTGTACATTCTCTGATTTAGGATACCATAAACCATAGTCTATAGTTCCCTTT
>MU227395.1:364177-446110 GCA_018584345.1 Thuja plicata | reverse complement strand
CCAATTGTTAGAATAGTCCCAAAGGATAACTGAGAGGGGGGGGGGGGTGAATTGGTTATCATCCAATTTAATTCTTTTCTCTTATTAACTTCATAATACAATAAAGTAAATATTCATTCAGATAACACAATAGACAACACTTCAATTTGGTTACAGGGAAACCAAATGGTAAAAACCTTGGTGGGAATTAGTACCCAAAATGAACTATACTTGTTTATAGTAATCCCTATTAGAAGATATTTTAACCTTGTTAGGAGTTGTACTTTACAATGTAATAAGTATAGTGACCTGATTAAGGGTCTGACCCTGTTAAGAGCCTTTTACAAATAACCCTGTTAGGGGTGCGGACTCACTGTCCAAAAGCTCACTGCTTCAATGGTGAAGGCTATAGCCTTATGTAGAATAGATATACACTATACCTGATGATGAACTATAGAGTAGACCTGTTTTCTTGATTAGTTCCAATGTATTTTAATCTTCAACTGCTTATTCACATAGATTCATGATGAATGAAACAACTCTAATATTCTGCTATGTACTTTTTCTGTCTCCGTTCTTATCATTCACACTTTGCATTTACAAATGAATTACTATAAGTGTCTTCTTAAAAGTATGAGATCATGGGACCTGTTAGAAAACTCTTTATAACATCCTTGTCGGCTTTACTAATGATGCAAGCATAATTACAACCACGCAAATATAAACTGAATAGGCGTGGTGCTTCACTAAGTCGGCTTCACCAAATTAACTCTAACTTTGCAATCTTCTTGAAACACATTTGGCACCTTTAGATAACTATCATAAACTCATAACTAATGATGAATATACACATGCATATCCTGAAGATAGGCATAACTCAAGAACCAATGCAATACATCGGCTCTGTATAGACAAACTCTAGAAATTGTAACTGCCACATAACAGAATTACTCAACACAACTGAAACTTCATATCTAAGTCTGCGTGTATGAACATAACATACTAAACATGTATACAACCTAAATATATCCACGTAAGGCTTGATAACATCATTCTGATAATTTCATACAGAATCACTACTGTATATTATATGTTGTCATCAAAGACAAACATACAATCAACTAGCTGCCAGAAGTAAATCTCCAACATATGGTCCTCTTTGAAACTAAACAACCTTATGCATTGTTCCTCCCTAGACTCCTCTCTATAGAGACATCTAAAAACCTCAAAGGACAATGCTTCTTCTCTTTTCTCCCCCTTCTCCCACTCTCTATTCTATTTAACTCCAAAGATACCCATCTACCACCCATTTTATTAAAAAGTATGCCCATGTTCTGGCTGCATCTCATCTAGTCTTAACAGTCTACCTCATATGTGACCAAATCTTGCTATTGTCACTAACTTGGATACAAAGTGCAATACATGTCCTTCTTGAGTCTAATCGTGCCTCAAACCTCCATCCACTTATGCATCTTTCCTCTAATATTCTATTGTTGCCACTATTACAGATGGATGCCTTGTCATGGTTACCCACCCCATAATCTCTATGAGTCAACTTTTCATGCTTATATACTCTACTAGTAAGAAGCCAATCTTTGAGTTGGTTTATATAGCTACCTCAATTTAAAATCATTTATTCCTTGTTGTGTCCTTCTCTAATAAATATGTTAACATCATTCTTTATGATTCTTACGGTAAAGTGAATAATATCTATTCAAATCCTCCAAATATTTTGTAGTACATACCACCCAACAACGTCTTACTCTTAGAGTAGGGATAATGTTCTTTTTCAAAGACCCTCATGCCTGTCTTGTGAGAGACCCCTTTTAATTAAAAAGATATCCCTATCTTCCTTTATCAAATCTGCAACTAAAGCTTCCAAATCCTATCCTGGCCAATTTTTTCTTGACCCTATAAGTTCCACTTCTAGGTTAGCTAGTTTGTCTGCCACTTGATTGGCTTCCTGATTAGCATGTGAAATAGAAAATTCTTCAAAATGTTCTGATAGTGCTCTAATCATATACAACCATTGCTCTAACTTCCAGCTTTGAATATGATTATTATTTACAATATTAATACACATTAAATAATCTCCTTCCACATCAATCTTATAATATTATTTTATAGTAACTAGGATTATTTTATAGTATTCTGTGCAAAAAATTCAAAATCATCTTCAAAAATTTCATCTTATAGGTAATTAGATTTGTTATCGCAATTTTCAATTAAGCAAGTAATTAATTCTTTCTCAAATTTTATCGTTAGATTATATTAGAAATATAGGCAGAGTTATATGAAGCAAATATTATTAAACAAATGATGTTATGCTTCTTCCTTTTTCATATATAGATATTAATATCCTATTTTGTAGGAAACAACTCCTTAATATATTGAGTTGTTTCAACAACTCAACAAATGTACAAACAAGCACTCCTTAAAAAAAAAAATTTATCACTTAGAATAATTTCATGAGTTATTACTACAACTCACTTTTATTTTTACTTCAAGAACATTATTATATTTACTAATATGAACACTAATATGATATCTGACGCAAGTAGGGTTAGTAGGTGGGGCCAAAGTCACTCCCAAGTACCAAACCAACTTGTAGACACAGCAATGTGGAAGCCAAAACACGTAGAGTGAGAGAAGGAGTAGAAGATATCATATATTTTTATTAATTGATCAAACTCATTACATGTCAGGCTGTAAGGCCTTCCTAGTTTCAGCCATATACACTCAGTGAATTATAAAGTGATCTTCATACATGCGAGGTCACAGACATGCCTTACAATATCTCTATAGATAATCTTCCATCTCATTCTACTATCCTCTAAGAACTGATACCCCCAAACTAAGAACATAGAAACAAATATATACAAGAGTGCACCAAAGAGGTCAGCACATAAATCCATAAGAGAGACCTAGATTTAGGTCCACATAGATCCCAATGAGAGACCCCATATTAAGTATTCCACATTAAATATAGAATTCGGCAAGATTAGGATAAACAAATCGGAAGCAGAAAATCGAACAACAACAACAACAACAACTCGGGAATAGAGATCACCGAGCAACAAAAAATGACTCGAGACAAGCATAACCAAGCAACAGGAAACCAACTCGAAACAGGCATACCAAAGCAACAGAAACCAACTCAGAACAAGCATACCCAAGCAACAGAAAACAACTCAGGACAAGCACACCTAAGCAACAGAAAGAAACTCGGAACAAGCATACCCAAGCAACAGGGTAACAAAGTACTTCACCGAGCAGCCTCCAAACAAGCTTAAAAACAAAAGAAAACATATTTTTGGTTGAGCAAGATTTCTAAGGACCCAAGATGCTCCTACATCAGACACTTGGGGTTACAAGAAATGATTCCCTGAATCATGTATGAGGTCCAACCTAAAATGAATCTAACTTAGATTGAGAAATCCAAGATGAGTCCTCAATTGGTCTGTTCTTCCATTTTACCAGATACTCCATGTATTCCTTTCCTCTTGTACTTCTGCCATCTCTCTATTTCAAAATCTGTTCAACTTCCTCTATCTATTTCTTAGGCTAATCACTCAATACTAACACTTCTTCATCAGGTTCATGATATTCATATAAGTCTGAAATATTGAATATAGGTGATATATCCATGTCATCAGGTAATTCAACTTCATAAACATTTCCACTGTCAAATTTTCTCAGTATTCTACAAGGACCAAATTTCTTCATCTTCAATTTACCATATGTTCCAACAGGAAATCTACCTTTCTTCAAATGAACCATTACTGCATCACCAACTTTGAAAGTTTTATGTCTTCTTGATCTATCTACACTATCCTTGTATTTCTGATTGCTTTTCTCCAACTTCTATTTTACATCTTCATGCAAGGTCTTCATAAACTTAGCAAATTACTCTACTTCAACACTTCTTTTCTCTTCTACAACAATATCTCTCAAGTCTAATATACCTCTCAGTTGTGTGCCATGAACAATCTAAAAATGTGTCTTTCCAGTACTTCTATTTACTGAACTGTTGTATGAAAACTCTGCTTGTGCCAACATCAAATCCCAATTACGTGGTGTGTCTCCAACTAGGCATCTCAACAAGTTACCCAAACTTTAGTTTACAACCTCTGTTTGTCCATCATTTTGTGGATGAAATGTAGAACTATATTTAAACTCAATATCCAACTTCTTCCAAAGTGTTTTCCAAAAATAGCTAACAAATTTACTATCTCAGTCAGAGATAATACTCCTCGGTGATCCATGCAATCTAACAATCTCCTTACATAAAATATCTGCTATATGTATTACATATGATGTTTTTCTACATGGTATAAAATGTGTCATCTTAGAAAAATCCATCCATAATAACAAATATGGAACCATTACCTCTTACTATCCTCGATAAGCCAAGAACAAAATACATGCTGATATCACTCCAAGGTTTCTTAGGAATAGTAATCGATGTATACAAACCAGTATTCTGACTCACTCCTTTTGCAACTTAACAAACTCCAAAACTTTTCACAAATTTTTGAACATCCTTATACAACTGAGGCCAAAACTACCTTTCCTTAAGAAAACTCAATGTTTTATCAATGCCAAAATGTCCAGCCAAACCACTACTATGTTTCTCCCTTATCAAATTAGTTCTAATTGAACCTCTCGGTATACACAACTGAATACCTTTGAACAACATATCTTCCTAAATGAAATAGTCTTCATACTTACTTGATTGATTTGACTTAGGTTCTCTGTACACTCTCCACTACTCAGAAAAATCAGGATCACTTTCATACAAATGCTTCATGTCATCAAAACCAAGAACCTCAATTCTCATTTCAGTCAACAAAGATCTTTTTCTAATCAATGCATCAACAACTCAATTAGAAACTCCACTCTTATGTTTAATCACAAATATGAAACTCTATAAATACTCTACCCATTTCATATGTCTCTGATTCAACTTATTCTGACTACCCAAATATTGTAAAGCCTTATGATTAGTATACAACACAAATTCATTTGGCATCAAATAATGTCTCAATTTCTTCATATCTTGAACAAGAGCATATAACTCTTGATCATAGAAAAATTATTTCATCTTAGAATCATTCAACTTTTCACTAAAGAAAGCAACAGGTTTACCTTCTTGAGTCAACACAGCTCCAATTTCACTTCCACTTCCATCACATTCAACTTGAAATACCTTTTTGAAATTAGGTAAAGCTAACATATGTTATTCAGCAACCTTCAGCTTCAAAGCCTCAAAAATTTTATCAGCCCCATGAGTCCATTTGAATTCTCTTTTGTCTCCTCTCATTGTCTATGTCATAGCATTACAAATAGAAATGAAATTTTTGATAAACTTCTTGTAAAAAATTTCCAATCCAAGAAATGGTCTTACCTCATTGACATTCTCAGGTGTAGGCCAACTAAGTATAGCTTCAACCTTCTTAGCATCTGTCTTCAAACCTTCAACTAAAATCACAAAACCCAAATACACAAGCTCTTCTTTCACGGAGGAACACTTTTTCATATTTATCAGCAACTTTTCCCTTTTCAATCTTTGTAATACTTTCCTTATATGCATCAAATGTTCTTCTCTAGTCTTACTGAATATCTGAATATCATCCAAGTATACAATCACACATTTATTCAAGAATTTCTTCAAAACTTCATTCATTAACCTCATAAATGTACTTGGTGCATTAGTTAAACCAAAAGGCATAACCAACCACTCATACAAACCTTCCTTTTTCTTGAAAGCAGTCTTCCATTCATCACCTTCTCTAATTCTGATCTAATGATATCCACTCTTCAAATCAATTTTGGTAAAATATCTTACTTCACTCAAACAATCCATTATATCATCCATTCTCGGTATAGGAAACCTATACTTCACTGTGATCTTATTGATTGCTCTTGAATTAGTGCACATTCTCCATTCTCCATTCTTCTTAGGTTCCAATATAGATCATACTGCACATAGACTCACACTTTCTTAGATCAAACCTTTGTTCAACAATTCATGAACTTGTCGATTAAGCTCTTCATTCTCGGTGAGTGTTAACCGATGTGGTGCTTTGTTCGGTAAACTAGCTCTAGGAATCAGACCCATACAATGATTGATATCTCTCATTGGTCACAAACCATCAGGTACATTATCTAAAATGATCTCCTTGTACTTAGTGAGTAACTTCTCAATTTCTGCAGGAATTTCATCTTCGGTATTCTTACTCGGTTTGTTAGGAATCAAATCATAATAGATATCATTTCTTTTCAAATCCTTAACAAACTGTCTACCTTCCATCAAACAAACTTTCATAGATGTACATATCTCACTGACAAAATTCTTCAATCAAAGGTAACAAAACTTGTTTCTTACCATCAACCCAAATAGAATATCTATTCAATCTTCCATCATGTATAGCATGTCTATCATATTGTCAAGGTCTATGGTGCAAGAGCACCTCTGCTATAGGAAGTTTGAAAGCTACATTCTACTGCAGGAAGCTTGAAAGATAAATGAAGACTAAATGATCAAAAAAAGATCAACATGTTTGATTGTAATATGGCTTGAATCCAATTTGATGTAATTGGATGTAATAAAATCTAATAAGCCTAATGTATAAAGGCATGTAATGGTGTAATAGGGAGTTGAATGCATAAGGTGGCATATGAGGCCTAAAAGGATAAAGGTTAAGTATTAGGAGAGAATTTGTAGATTTATTGTTAGGTTAAGGTCCTTCATGGACAAATTTCAAATTCATAGTTTGTAGGAATTCATTAGTTAGGTTTCAAGTGTTTAAAGATTTGTAATATAACGGTTAGATGCCAAGTGGCTGAGAAAAGTCTAAAATTAGACCTTCTTGCATGTAGAGGAATCCTAATTGACAGAGATTAGTTACTAAAATTATTCTTTGTCTATGTAAGCCTAAGAAGGCATGAGAGCATGAGAGGAAAGGAGAGGAGGCTGAAATGTATGAATTATTCTCTGAGATGTAAATAAAGTTTTGATTTTCTGCAAGTTTAGTTTGAGTTTTTATCACATAAAATTGGGTGTTGTTGCAAGGGTCATATCTCTCAACTCCGCCATTGGCTCTTTCTCATTTTAGATTATGTTTTAGAGAACCTAATTAAGCCCACCCTCATTTGGGGGATTTTGAAAATATTGTGTTTTTCAAAAGTTATGTATGATTGTTTACGAGTCTACGCAGAGGGCAGCGACTGGGTAGTTTTGAGTGATTTTCAAGATGCCTGCACTAGTGCTTAGTGCCTCTGCATCAGTCTACTCAACACGATGTGAAAAAATTCCATTGGCATAATATCACACAACACATTATCATAATACTTTCCAATTTTTATATTCATAAAACATTGTTCACTCACCATTAACGTATACTTATCCTTGATCCATGAGATTTGATAAAGCTTCAGATGCTTCATCCTCTGCAACTGCAACTTTGTTACCATTTCCTCAGATGCCAGATTCTATGAGCTTCCACTATCAACAATTACCTTCCAAACTTTTTCTGCAACTCTACATTTGGTCTTGAAAAATATTTTCCTGACAGGATCTTGCTTATCCTTTTCACTCCATAGTATCCTTCGGATCATGAGATTTCCTTCCTTCTCAGCTTCATTTGGTGATTCCTCTTGCACCAAAGCATTTCTTCTATTACCAAATTTATTTCTTGCATGTGTACACTCAAAGGATTTATGTCCTTCCTCACCACAATTATAACAAGTTACTTGGAACCCTTTTCTTCTATAACCACCTCGGGAGTAATTTCCTCTTCCTCAATATAAACTTCCACCTTTCCATTTAGTCTTTCCTTTGTCTTGAGATGTGTTTGAAATTGACTTGTTTGGTTCAAATATACTATTTTCACCATGAGATCTACCTCTTCCTCTAGGAAATCTACCATCTCTACCTCTCTGTCTTTGTTCATATCTCTTGTTTAATTTCTCTCAGCTTTTAGGGAAAACTGATATGTCTGCTCGATTCTTTCCATCTTGCTCAAGCTGATCTCATCTTGTATATAACTTCTTAATCCATTCATATATCTTTCTTCTCTTTCCACTTCATCTTCAACATGTCTAGATCTGATGTCCAATCTATAGAATTCTTCACTATATTCTTTTACCGATCTATCTTTTTGCTTAAACTTTGCATTCTCCTAATCAGGTTAATATGATAATCACAAGGTAGAAACTTTCCTTTCATTTTGTTTACCATCTTATCTCATACCTTGATTTTGTCTTGACCTTTCTTCTTTTGATCCAATTACTAATGTTCCCACCATAAGGATGCATGACCTTTCAGCTTTGTGCTTGCAATCTTCACCTTCATGTCCTCTGATACATTCTCATACTCAAAGTACTTTTCCATCTCAGTTATTCAATTAATGAATTCATCAGAATCCAATTTTCCACTATACTCAGGAGGATTAAACTGAGGTGTGAACTTCAAACTTTTCAATGCTCATAGGAATCTCTCTTCTTCCTAATCCATCACAGGTGCAGGTGCAACTTCACCTTGAACTTCTTCAACTTCATCAACACTAACATCCTCAAGATATCTTCCTCTACACTGGGTTGTCTCAACAGCTTCCAATCTAGCAGCCATCTATCTAAGCATATCAGCTTGAACTAGATTTTCATTTCATCTCCCATGAACCATCTTGAATCCATCTACAATTGTAGATTAGATCACAATCTTCTACCCCACAAAAATATCACCAACTAGGGTTAGAGTTTACAAGAAGGAACTCAGAACTCACCAATGCTCTGATACCACTTGACGCAAGTAGATTCAGTAGGTGGGGCCAAGTGGTGCAGGAGCACCTCTGCTGTAGGATGTTTGAAAGTTACATTCTACTGTAGGAATCTTGAAAGCTACATGAAGACTAAATGATCAAAAAGAGATCAATATGTTTTATTGTAATATGGCTTGAATCCAATTTGATGTTATTGGATGTAATAAAATGTAATAAGCCTAATGTATAAAGGCATGTACTAATGGTGTAATAGGGAGTTGAATGCATAAGGTGGCATATGAGGCTTAGAAGGATAAAGGTTAAGTCTTAGGAGATAATTTGTAGATTTATTGTTATGTTAAGGTCCTTCATGGAAAAATTTCAAACTCATAGTTTGTAGGAAGTCATTAGATAGGTTTCAAGTGTTTAAAGATTTATAATATAATGGTTAGATGCCAAGTGGAGGGAAAATTCTAAAATTAGACCTTCTTGCATGCAGAGGAATCCTAATTGACAAAGATCAGTTACTAAAATTATTCTTTGTCTATGTAATCCTAAGAAGGTTTGAGAGAATGAGAGGCAAGGAGAGGAGGATGAAATGTATGAATTATTCTCTGAGATGTAAATAAAGTTCTAATTTTCTGCAAGTTTAGTTTGAGTTTTTATCACACAAAATTGGGTGTTGTTGCGGGGGTCATATCTCTCAACTCCACTGTTGGACCTATCTCATTTCGGATTATGTTTTAGAGAACCTAATTATGCCCATCGTCACTAGAGGGATTTGGAAATTATTGTGTTTTGCAAAAGTTATGTATGATTGTTTACGAGTCTATGCAGAGGGCAACAACTGGACAGTTTTGGATGAATTTTTAAGATGCATGCACTAATGCTTAGTGCCTCTACATCAAGTGGTATCAGAGCCTAGGATCATCCTAGGTTGAGAGGAAGAAGAAGTCTTTTGAGGTCTCTTGTACGTTGGTTCCTTTGTTGAAGCCTTGGAGTGCCCATTTCCACCAAGTGTGTTCCATAGTAGAATGGTGTATTAGAGGTATCAAAAGGATTCTTGAAGAGTGTGAAGATGTACCTAACTAAATCTGAGAGAGATTTGTACAGAGCTTAAAAATGGTAGATAGATGAAGAGAGAAGAATAGACCAAGAAGATAAGGAAATAGAAGAAGCCAAGAGGAAACAAGAAGAAGAGAGTTGGAAAAGTCTTAAAGAGGCTTTGGATGAGAGTGAGAAGAAGTGGGAGTGGATAGCCTCACTCCTTGAACAATAAATAGATGATGAAGAGGAAGAAGTGTAGCAAATAGAACTTGGAGATGGGAATGAACCTTGTGAAAATAAGGTTCTCAAAACTGAAATAGAAGTACAAGAGGAGGTTGTTGATGGTGTTGATGAGTGTATGGATGAAGAAATTCAAATTGGGAGAGTCAAGTGTCCATTGAAGGTTACTATTGAGAAAGTGGAAGACATGACTATAAAGGAATCCATAGATGAAATGTGTATATGCCAAAGAGGATGGAATTGGGATGAGAAAATGCAGAAGGTCTCAGAGGAGATAGGGACCTTGGAGAGTGAAGAGTTTAATCTCTTGAAGACAGAGTTGAAAGAAGAAGCCAATAGTTGGCATAAGAGGATGAGGAAAAGAGTTGTGTGGCCTATTAAAAGACATGATAGATTTGTGGGATGAGTTGGATGCCATAGTTGAAGAATGGCAAAGGAAGGGTGGAGTAGTGAAAGAATTCCTAAGATAGGGGCTTGATGATGAAGGAGTAGATGGTCATGAGAAGACCTTAGTGACTGAAGTGTCTACAAGTACAGAGATCTCACAAGGAGTGTGTGAGTAGACAAAGGAAGTGTTGAAACAAAGGCAGAGAGGAGTGGAGTACCAAACATATGTTTTGGTCCATGAAAAAGATTTTCTTAGTTTTATTTCTAACATTTTTATGACAGGATTTCAAGGATATGATCTTGTTGATCATCTAAGTGATGATGTTGCAGACATCTATGGAAACATAGATATGAGAGATGCAAGAGTTAGTGCTTGGCATAGGCACATAGTGACTGATTGCATGAACATGAATCCAATGAAACGAAGATACTATTATGTTGTAGGTCCTCAACAAGTAGTGGACAGAGACTAGAGGAAAAGAAAGAAGCTCACCAATCCAAGGGACTTGGATTGATTTGATCCATGGGAGTATGGTGCAGGAGCACCTCTACTACAGGAAGTTTGAAAGCTACATTCTACTATAAGAAGATTGAAAGCTACATGAAGACTAAATGATCAAAAAGAGATCAATATGTTTGATTGTAATATGGCTTGAAGCCAATTTGATGTAATTGGATGTAATAAAATGTAATAATCTTAATGTATAAAGGCATGTAATGGTGTAATAGGGAGTTGAATGCATAAGGTGGCATATGAGGCCTAGAAGGATAAAGGTTAAGTCTTAGGAGAGAATTTGTAGATTTATTGTTGTCTTAAGGTTCTTAATGGACAAATTTCAAATTCATAGTTTGTAGGAATTCATTAGATAGGTTTCAAGTGTTTAAAGATTTGTAATATAATGGTTAGATGCCAAGTGGAGGGAAAAGTCTAAAATTAGACCTTCTTGCATGTAGAGGAATCCTAATCAATATAGATCAGTTAATGGAATTATTCTTCATCTATGTAAGCCTAAGAAGGCATGAGAGCATGAGAGGTGAGGAGAGGAGGATGAAATGTATGAATTATTCTCTGAGATGTAAATAAAGTTCTGATATTCTGCAAGTTCAGTTTGAGTTTTTATCATAGAAAATTGGGTGGTATTTCGGGGGTCATATCTCTCAACTCCACTGTTGGATCTTTCTCATTTGGAAGTATGTTTTAGAGAACCTAATTATTCCTATCCTCACGAGAGGGATTTGGAAAATATTGTGGTTTGCAAAATTTATGTATGACTGTTTACGAGTCTATGCAGAGGGCAGCGACTAGACAGTTTTGGATGAATTTTTAAGATGCACGCACTAGTGCTTAGTGCCTTTGCATCACCAAGGGCACTCCAAAGTACCAACCCAACTTGCAGAAACAAAAATACAGAAGCAAAAACACACAAAGTTAGAGAAGGAGCAACAAATATCATATATTTTTATTAATTGATCAAACTCATTACATGTCAGGCTGTAAGGCCTTCCCAGTTTTGGCCATATACATTTAGTGAATTAAAAAGTGATCTTCATAAATGTGAGGTCATAGACCTACCTTACAATATCCCAATAGATAATCTTTCATCCCATTCTACTATCCTCTAAGAACTGATACCCCCAAACTAAGAACATAGAAACAAATATATACAAGAGTCCACCAAAGAGGTCAGCACACAAATTCATAAGAGAGACCTAGATTTAGGTCCACACAGATCCCAATGAGAGATCCCAAATTAATTATGCCATGGAAATTAAATGTAGAATTTGGCTAGATCAGGATAAACAACTTAGAAGTAGCAAAATGAGCAACAAACAACTCGGGAACATAGATCACCGAGCAACAAAAAATGACCCATGACAAGCATAACCAAGCAACAGGAAACCCACTCAAAATAGGCATAACTGAGAAACAAAAACCAACTTGGAACAAGCATACTCGAGCAATAGAAAACAACTCAAAACAAGCATACCTGAGCAACAAAAAGCAACTTGGAACAAGCATACCCGAGCAACAGGGTAACCGAGTACTTCACCGAGCAGCCTCCAAACAAGCTAAAGAACAAAAGAAAACATATTTTGGTTGAGAAGGATTTCCAAGGACCCAAGATTCTCCTACATCAATATCCAACACCCCCCTTAGTGTGAACATGAAGAAAAAGATCTAATGGAATGGTGTGTACTCAGAGGCGAGGGGTGAATCAGTACCCTTTAAAAAATTTATCAATTAACCATTAGTACTCTCCTCTTGCTTTACCGACCATTGATGCTTTTCTATCTTATGCATGTAATATCAAAACTTAAACTTAATTGCATGTAAACATTCATAGAAACATTCATGAAATATAAGTACACATGACACAAGAATTGGTAACGCGGATAACCCTTGTTAGAAGGTAAAAACTATGGTGGGGATGAAACCCACAAAGCTTCACTATCAGTAGAATGGAAGGTGCCAGTTAAGGCTAAAAATTTTGATCACTTCAGATGATCTTACCCTATTAGGAGTAACATTTTAGACTGGTTAGGTCTACTTGGTTAAGATATTTAGCAACATTGTTTAGTGTGCACTCATTTAAGAAATTTACATAAGGATTGTTAAATCCACCTTATTAAAGGATTTCTTCTATTTGCTACACTTCTTAGAATGTAGTCTAAAATAATTGTTGACCTGATAGTGTGCAATCCTGAATTTTTGAATACAAATCCTTTAAGTTCACAGTGTATGTGTATCACCTATAGTGATTGATTAATACCTTTATTCTGCTCGGTAGCCTTGAATCTTATTCTTCATAACTGATTTCATCTTTTGTCATCCTTCTGCATAAAAACTCAATGTATGATCCATAGATGTCTATTTTGGCTACAATCATCATTGTCTGATTGATTTCTACATATATTTATACAATATTGACCTAAATAGGTTTCATGTTTTACAATGAAAACTCTATGATCAAAGGTTTACAACTTGGCCTTGATCTCCTAGTTTGCATGTTTACAATCAGTTGCACTAATTTAAAATAATTACTTATTCTTTACTTATCCCTCAAGAAATGGTTTTAAAGATAAGCATTAAAGCTAATTATAAAAATTAAGTGTTTTATCTGACATGTAACTCAGATCCACATATATCAGAATTAAAGTTGTCTCTCGGTAGACTGGTGCTCGGGTTTCTCTGTATTCTTTCCTCTCAGTGATGTCTCTGTAGACATTCTACTTCTCAGGTTACTCTTTGAATTGTACTTTCATTTTTCTCAGTAAAGTGTGTTTTCAGTTTACACTATAAACTATGTGTCGGTGATAGTGCAATTAGCATTTTTGGTGACCTCTATGAACTATTGTGTCGGGCTACAGTATAACCTGTCTTTCAGTGATCATGTTACCGATGGTTCAAAAAATATTTTCCTTTATATACTAATGACAAAATGTATTATCCTTTAGGATTATCAATCTCCCCCTTTGGCATTAGTATCAAAAACTGATATGTGAAAAATTGAAATGTTTAGTATGTACACCAAAATGTTTTACCTTGTCAATATGACTCCCCCTATGTGCATGCCTTGATATGCATTTTCCTTTATGCATATATTTCCTCTTCTATCATTTCCCCCTTTCACCTTATCATTTCCCCTTTTCTATTCTTATCATTTCCCCTTTTCTATTATTTCCCCCTTTATCATATCATTTCCCCCTTTTTTTGGAATAATGACAAAGGTGTAATACTTACAATTTGTCAAAGATGTTGGAATGAGAGTTGTGAATGTCCTCCATTTTCTTCTCCCATTGCTATTTTAGGTGCTCAAGGGTCATGATCTCCAAGGTGAGTCTGGAATGCATATCATATATGCTCTTTGTAACAGACATCTCTGGGGTGGAAATCAATGTTCTTGTCAAAGTCATATGTTGTTGCAGTAATGTGAGATTGGGTAGTAGTAGAGCTTGGAGCTTGGTTACCTCATCTTAGAGTTTGGATTCTGGCTCTTGCATCTCATGTCTCAACCATTTAGATTTTACAAGCTTCTCATAATGCAGCTTGAATGCATTGTCATCAGTTGTGAGACCTTGTGCACTTGCCTTAAGATCTTCATCAATTTTGGCCAACTTGTCACTATGCTCGGTAGTGAAAGATTCTAATGTGAAAAAATTATGAATTAAGTTTACTACTTTTGATATTATTGGTTCTATAGTAGTAACTAATTCAAAAAGTTTTACCTTTTATTCTGCCACTTCCTGGCTATTTTTCTCAGTAGGATTGTATAGACACTTCTGCTCAGCACGTTCTTCAATTGCCTTGTCTGCATATACATTCTATGATGTGATGGCGTCGATAAGAACTCCTAATTGATCAATTATAGGTGCACTTTGATCAATATATGTGTCAGGTAAAATCTGCAAAAGTATTTCCTTTTTGTTCTCCAGGACTTGTGAGTTCTTGTGCTCCTTTTTGAGCTTGTCATATATTTCCTTTCTTTTACAAAGTTCACCATACTTTGTAAGTGACTCTGGATCCAATGTCCTAGGATCACAGTCTGGTATGTCAATTATTTCATCCAATGTGACTAGATTCTTATTCTTCTTCTTATTTTCTTGGATATTATGCTGGAAGCAGGGGAATGCATAACTATGGCTAGTTCATTCTCTTTTTCTTGCTTCAGTGATTGTGTGGGAGATGTGGTTCCTGTTGGTTGCTGCTCAGTATTGACCTGTTGGTTGGTAGTGGACATATCCATATAAACATTTTCTATATTCACATCCTTTTCACCCTCACTTTTCTTGTTATTTGCATCACCTATTTTCTCCTCTCCACTTGGTGATTTCTTCTCCTTATCTATATCTTGTTGTTTCCCTTGTTCATCACCGGTGTCCATCGGTGTGTTAGCATTAGGTTCAGGTGTCTTTTCCTTTTCCTCTGTAATTATATTGATAGCTTGTATCAATAATAGTATGTCACATGGTATATTTACCTATGCTTCATCTGTGGCATCCTTTTCCTTTTCCTACTCGGTGGCAGCAGTTATATCTTCATCTTTCTTGGGCTGATCATCAAAATCATTAATAAGTGTTATATCTTTGATGATGACCTCTATTGAATCTCCTAATGATTGAAGTATTTGAGGTACATCATCCATGGCCTTGTTTTCCTGTGTTGTCAACTCAATAGGATTGATGTCCTCCGTATCATGTATGAAGATTGGACTCGGTGTGGCCTCTTTCTCTTCATAATGAGGGGTCTTGATAAGGACTAATACCTACTCGGGGATTGAATCCTCCTTGGGTGGATTGAATATTTCATTCCATGTTTTTTCAGTTTCTTTATCAAGCTCTATTAATCTACCCTCAAGTACCTTGTATGCTCTCATCTTAGCTGAGAATTTCCTTGTTTGCTTCTTCATCATTTCATCAATTTTCTCAACTTTTGATTTGGGTGGCATTATTGTTACAAGGGATCTTTGCCTTATCTGTTTCTCGGTATGCAGTGCATAAGTCCACCTTGCTAAAATTTTGTCATTTATCTCTTATGGCATCATCATATTGAATTGTATAGGTACATAATGCAATCATTTCCTGAATGATAGCTTCTTCAATCTTTTTCTGATCCTCGGGAGATAAGGTTAGCCATTGCCTTATCTTAGCATTTGATATGCTACATGTCTTGATGATTGATGCAATAATCTCATCAATTGTCATAGGAACTTTGTGCTTTTCAGGTTGATCTCCTTGTTCACTCTCATCCTGTGGAGTGTCATCTTTGTCCTCTTTACCTTTGATGTATTTCCTTCTTTGCCTCGGTGCATGTTTCCCACCTTGAGGATTTCTTTTATAGGTCCTGACTGTACCTTTTTTCACTAGTGAGGAATTTGCATCTTTGGTAGTCTGATTCCTTATTCTTGATGCAACTGTAGTCCTTGGTTTCTTTGGTGGTGGTACATCAGATTCTATAGACTCATAATCACTCACTTGTTCACCTTCACTGACAGGTGACTGTCCCTCGGTGCCATGTTTTTTCTCTATTCCTTCTTCATTTACTGACAGCTTCTTCTCAAGTGTCTTTACCATTTTAGTCTTCTTTATGTCATTCTTCTTCACTACTAGGCCTATTTTAATTATGGCCTTAACTTCTTCATAGGTGGTAAATCTTGGTAGTGATTTGTCAACTGCCTCATTCATTAATACTTCAATAGCATTTGTGGCCTGATCAATGTTGATTTCATAATCAAGAGGTGGTAACCATGATGTCCTCGGTATAGCTGGTTTGATCAAGGTGTTTTCAGTGTCTAGTATGAAACATATATCATCCTTATACTTTTCCACCAGTTGTTCAAGTATTCTCATCCTCTTTTTCATTCTATCTTTGAATTTGGTGAAATATGCATCCATAACTGATGTGAAATTATCGCCTAGTGACTTGATGTGTTCACTAATTTGAGTTGTTATCGGTCAGGTAGTGTCCCAATTCACATTACCGACAAAGGGGAAAAATTCTTGAAAGTAGAAGAATATACAAATGAGAAGTGAACCAAACTTACATGAATTATTCCTTGCTGACCTAATTGTCCTCATGTTCTCCTCTAATTTCTTTAGTAGAAGCTCAGATAGGTCTAGTTGTAATCCCTTCTTCACAATCTTATGGGTAGTGTCAACTGCTCCACATGCTATGATGTTTAACCGGCTGGCTTGGAATACCTTGTATCCTAGTACACATACAGTGAAATTTAGTTCTAGATCAGTGGTGGAGTTTACCTTCAAACCTCTGCCATCCCATACTGCACCTGTCATCTTTTCTATATCAGGGTGAGGAGGAAGTTTGACTTCTTTGACCTTGTCAGTTATTGGATAACTGGTTATTGCATGTATTACATCCTTGGTGATCACTTTTGGCTCATCCAGCCACATCTTTTGGTCAAGTACCCAGCTAAGAAGTATCTAGATCCACTCGGTCTGGAATTCCTTTGGGAAAATTAGTGCATTTGTCAACCCTTTTACCTCAACATGTTTATGTTCATCCTTAATGTTTCCATCTATGCAAAGATTCTTGTAAGTTTCCTTGACCTTGAGATCTCCAATCTCTGCAACCTTACAGTGGATATAGGCTTGGACATCCTCGACTAGAAAAACCCTAGGTGGATACTTGAGAATGCGCCAGCATCGTCGGGTTATGAAGCAATCTTGGGGCAGAATTTGTACTTGGGTTCTTCACATGTAGAGTTCTTGATCAGATTAACCTTCTTATCCTTCACATTCTTGATCTTGGAAATTCATGAAGTAGTTTCCATGTTTCTATGAAATTAGAGATTTTCCCGTAAACAAATTGTGAGCTCAGTGAGTCTTAGTTACTCACTTAATTTGTTGTAGTTGTTGGGAATCTGTCTAAATAGTCATGAATATGTTTGTGATTCACTCTGCAATCTGGTCATTGTTGGTCGCTTTTCTCTTCGTTCTTAATTACTTTGTGAAATAATGAGCTTTTCGTTGCCCTTTTATAGATGATGCCCTAAGTGGTGTAATAAGTGCTCTACCTACTTCTTGGTGGTCGAAGATGAAGTTTCTTGGGGAACATACCAACTTTATCCTCGATGAGAATGTGATGCATGAGGTAAGTGTCAACTCAATTGACCTTTCAAATTCTCACTGATGGCGCTCGGTATGTAGCGAAGACTTTATTGTCTTTTTACATGATTACCAACGATGCTCAATTTACATTGACAACTTAGCTTTTATATGTACACCGACGATTCTCGGTATGCATTGACTGATGAGATTGGATTCACATATTCATAACAAGTAATACCGTAGTGTATCTTTATTCATGTTAGTTTGGCATATTATCAATGTATAATGGAACTGATGTAAAATATAGCTTTATATAGTGCAGTTCCATATGTACTTGTTCTACTTAGGTCGGGGTGGTGATATCACCAAATCCATTGGATAAGGTGTCACCTATTGTATTGCTTGGTCCAATATCATCTATGTTTGTAGCTTTCCTCCACATTTTTTTTCTCATCTTCCTGATGTCTTCAATGGTATTTCCATTGGAAAAAGTGCTCATCTCTATCACTCAGTCTCTGCAGTCCTTGCTTAGATGACTGACCCTATGAAAGTTTAAGTATGCCATTTCAGGGTTATTCTAGCTTCTAGACTTTCTTGTCCATTTCCTCGTGGGGTTTGTAGCTATATGTCCATATCTACCACATGTTGTGCAATTTTCCCATGTGTTTTAATCCCAAACATATGAGTTACTGACTCTTCTCAGTTGATAAGCATTTTCTTGTTCTTTTGGTTTCCATGCTTGCTTTTTTCTTTTTCCTGCATTCAAGAGATGTGTTCCCATGCATTTTGCAAGTAGGGAAATATTTTTCCATGTAGGATTCCTTCTTTGGTTGTTTCACCTTAGATCTACATTTATGTGTTTTGTGTCCATTCTTGTAACATTTACCTATGAATGCAGATGTGGATTTAGGAATACCTTTAGCTTTTCTCCTGCAAACATTTGATGTGTGGCCTGGTTTTCCATAGTGATTGCATGACTGCTTCCTTGGTCTTAGATTTGTGTAGACATATTTGTGATCAGCTTGGTTAGATGAGTCTCCATGCTTGGTATACCCTAGACCCATATTTTTTTTGAGTCTCCTTTGTCCATCAAAAAAATCATCCATTCTCTTTGTACTTTCTTTAGATTTCTTGATCATATCATTTTTCTGTTGTTGAATCCTTGCTTCATGCTCCAGTCTCTCATTTTCTTCTCTTAGCTCACCAATAGCTTCTAATTTCCCATTGAGTTCTATGTTCACTCTGTTTTCCTCATGACTCATAATAACTATTTGATTGGTGATCTCATGATGATGTTTAGTAAGTCTCTGTATTTCAGTCTCACTTTCTTGTAGCTTTTTAGTGATCTTCCTCCTGTTATCAATAGCTAATGTTCTTTCTTGATCATCTTGTCTAGCATTATTCATAACATCAGTCATCCTTACCATTTGTGTCTCTTGACTAATTTGCAGTACCTTTACTTGTTTTGTCAGATGTTTGTTGATTTTATTCAGACTTGTAATACTTCCTTCGGATGTGTCTGATGTATTGCTAGATGTAGATCTTGATGACTCAAACAAATCAGGTATCTTTTCTTCGTGATAGTCTATTTCATTGCACCGTGATGCCCTAAATTTTATTTCATTAAGTAGATCTCTCATCTTGATTCTTTCTTCTTTGTATTTGTTATAGAAGATCTGAATATACAACTTTTGATTCTCAATATTTTTGTCTAGCTTATACCTTTCCATTGTATGATCTTTTCTCTCAAGTGATTTAAACTTTTCAAAATAAGAGATCTAGCTCTGATACCAATTGTTGGAATAATGGAGTGGTGTCTACTGAGAGGGGAGGGGTAAATTAGTACCCTTAAACATTTTATCAATTAACCATTAGTACATTTTTCTTTCTTTACCGACCATTGATGCTTTTCTATCTTATGCATGTAATATCAAAACATAAACTTAATTACATGTAAACATTCATAGAAACATTCATGAATTGTAAGTACACATGACACAAGAATTGGTAACATAGAAAAACCATGTTAGAAGGTAAAAACTGCGGTGGGGATGAAACCCACAAAGCTTCACTATCTGCAAAATGGAAGGTGTCGGTTAAGGCTAAAAGTTTTGATCACTTCTAATGATCTTACCCTATTTAGAGTAACATTTTAGACTGGTTAGGTCAACTTAGTTAAGACAATTAGCAACACTATTTAGTGTGCACTCGGTTAAGAGATTTACATAAGGATTTTTAAATCCACCTTCTTAAATGATTTCTTTTATTTGCTACACTTGTTAGAATGCAGTCAAAAATAATTGTTGACATGATAGTGTCCAATCCTGAATTGCTGAATATAGATCCTTTAAGTTCACAATGTATGTGTATCACCTATAGTGATTTATTAATACCTCTGTTCTACTTGGTAGTGTTGAATCTTGTTCTTCATAACTAATTTCATCTTTTGTTGTCCTTCTGCATAAAACTCTCTATTTGATCCATAGATGTCTGTTGCAGCTACAATCATCAATGTCTGATTGATTTCTACATCTATTTATACAATATATTGACCTAAATAGATTTCACACTTTATAATTAAAACTCTATGATCAAAGGTTTACAACTTGACCTTGATCTCCTAGTTTGCATGTTTACAATTAGTTAGAGTGATTTAAAAGAATTACATATGCTTTACTTGTCCCTCAAGAAATGGTTTTAAAGATAAGCAATAAAGATAATTATAAAACTTAAGTGTTTTATCTGACATGTAACTCAGATCCACATTTCTCAGAATTAAAGTTTTCTCTAAGTAGACTAGTGCTCAGGTTGCTATGTAGTCTTTCCTCTCGATGATGTCTCTATAGAAATTATGATTCTTGGGTTACTCTTTGAGTTGTGTTGTCAGTTGCTCAGTAAAGTGTGTTGTCATTTTACATTGTGAACTGTCTGTCGGTGATATTGCACTTAGCATATTTAGTGACCTCTATGAACTATTGTGTCGGGTTGCACTATAAACTTGTCTTTCGGTGATCATGTTATCGATGGTGCAAAAAATGTTTTCCTTTGTATACTATTGAAAAAATGTATTATCCTTTAGGATTATCAAGGTCATCACACAACTTGGAAACACAATTGTATGCCTATGCATACTTTTAGGTATGCTATTTGGATCTTGTTGCACGTGATCACCTACATACAAGAACATATCCCACTTTCACTTCTAGTGAACTTATCACCGACCGACCATACTTCCATGAAGTCTAAAAGATAGAGCATCTATATAGTAAGATACTCTCCTATAAAACTATTTATAACAATATCAACGATGTCCATATTTTCCACCTTAGCACTTCCAACTGTAGTAAGATAACTCATGTGGCTCATGATGTTGATTGAAATGAAAGTCTCTCTCCTTCCATGGTTTTAAACAAGCTTACCATAAACTTTCACGTTAAAAAGAACCAATCAACTATTCAAACCATGTGGTTTTTTGGATCCTCCCACAAACACTTTTAATATCCATGAATTGATTTATTTTGGTACTTTTTCTCACCACTATTCTTGTACATTAGAGATGTTATCTAGAAATTAACATAAATATCAAAAAATTGGAATACCCATATTAGAGGGAATGTAACATTGGGTATATTATTCCCACCCACAATTTGAAATTTCTACTTATTCACACAACCAAAGACACTAAAAAATATGGAATATGAAATTACATTAGAGCTAATAAGAAACCCCTTCATTGGTGATTGACAAGAAGACTTTGATTTTCCTCCAACCTCCTGTGCCTCTACCCTCCAATTGATTCTCTAATTACTTAGCAAATTTGACCTTGAAGGTTTAGAATGTCATCCAAAGTAAATTGAAGGTGTGGGATTATGTCGATAATGCACTTCATCTTTATTGAAAATACTACTCTTTTAATACAAATAAAATAATGCATATCCTATTTTTTATATTGACTATAAGAACTTATTACAAGTTTAGTGGCCTATTGAAAACATGACACTTTAAAATAAACATACCAAAGGCCTTGATTATGACAATAAAAATACTACAAGCTTAACTCAAACTAGAAATAATAACCATTTTTGCAAGACTCCTATAGTTTCAAGATACATCACACAAATAAAGGTAAACTTAGTGAGACTTAAAAAAAAACAAAAAAAAAAAAGAAATTTCAAACAACATACTACCATCTCTATTTAGCTCTTCAGCAGGTGCCAAAGACAATATTGCATGCACCTGATTCAATAAAAGGAGAGACGTCCGTCTGCAAATAATATGCCTCGATCCATTTGTAATACCAATGAATCCACACAAATCATTGGTTGGATATAGTTTCAGGAATTTATCAAAATAATGCAACCAAAACAAGTGTAATCAATAGTTGCCTTCAAGTAAATCAAGGGTTTTTTTCCAATAAATACTAATCTAATGCAATTTGCAATATAGTTAGCTACACCATATCTCAACATTGGATAAAAAAATATATGTAGCCTTGACCATAGCTCACCAACCACTAAAATTAATGAAGTTAATAAAGGACTTGTGCTGATAATATCCTCACCTACACCTAGTGAATGATAGCATGTTGCTCTAAAGAATCTGAATCAAAGGATATTAGATGCGACCTAAAAAATCTAAGATGAGCTAGCAAAGGAAAGAACATGAACCCAAAAGGAAATAGTTCAGATCTCTGAGAATTATAATCTCAACACTCTTAAATTGTATTTTCTCTACCATATCAGAGAATAAAAACAAAATTCATCCACCAAAAATTATGTTTAGTCATCCACTATATATGACTCAATTACAAGGCAATACACTGCTATTGGAAAGGATCTGTCAATACTTAGCCGAGAATGACCAATGCAAAAAGTGTTACAAATCACTTGAAAGAATGGTTGATCCCAAAATTGTCCAATTCGTGGGCCTGAACAATGATTAACACACTAATCTCTCACCCAGAATTACTATCTACTCTGATACCATATAAGAAATATGGATGGAATTAAATGAAGAAAATATTATTACACAAATAATGTTGTGCTTCCACTTTTTCATTAATACACTTAATATTCATAGGATCCTCAAATCCTATTTTATAAGAAACAACTCCTAAATATGAGTCATCCACTCCAATGGATTCGATTGATAAGAACAATGCCTCTTAGTAATTATCCCAAAAGTTCCAAAATCTCAATAAAGGCTTCTGTAATATCAATACTTATTAAGGGTAAAGAATATGATGGTGAGAAGAGGGCTGAGCAGAGGGCAGAAATGGCAGTTGTACAGTAGAAGATAGTAGTTGTCATCATAGAGCCAGCTGTTTAATCAGTATTGCTATGATCAGGGTATGCATACTTTGGCTGAACAATGTTTTGAGATTGGGCGCAAGATACAGAGGCAGAGTCAGAAGAATGCACATTTTGTCCATGATAAGGGTTTGCAGCGAATTGAGAATTTTGAAACTGACAAACCAAATAGTCATCATCGAATTTACTCTTCTAGGTTTTAGTTGGTTCCCTTTGTTTAGAATAATATGCCTATAGTAGATGCAATGCCCCAATCTGGAATGGATGATATCATGAAGATTTTTAGAGGGAAATTAATAGTCCAACCGGTGAAACCTTTCTTTTTTAACCCCAAGTTTCACATCAAGACACCTACATTTAAACAACGAGGGATACAACATCACTAGGAGTAGATTATACCAGTAATAGGAAAGATTTTCTCGCATGGGAAGGACTCCAATCTATCAATAAAATCTCCCAGATGCACTGACATATCTGCTTGTGAGGTTGGTGAGTCATCAAAGCAAGATTTCAGGAGACATGCGGCATTCTTCAAATAGGCTCTTACTTCTTCAGATGGGGGTTTTTCTAAAAAGGGAAATGAGCAGGAAAAAATTTCAAATTATACTCAACCCTGGTTCAATAGATCACGTAAATTTTTCAAACAATAGGGGATGGCAAAGAGCCACCATAATCAACAACAACCAATATTTGATATCTATGAAGGCACACCACCTGGATCCCCTATTGTGATCCGCTATTCTCTTGGTCCTAGCTCAGGTCACATTGATTTAAGCAAGGATAACCAAGTGGATAGTAGAGCACCCCTCAATCCAAATAAGCCTTCACAAGTTTGGCAGGTCAAACAGTTGCAGATCCCTTCAGAAATAGTGAATCACTATCAGGGTAATGACCCCCGCTCCCCATCGACCATTACTCTCCTAGACCACATGCTGCAAGACCAAGTTCAAATCCTCTGTGACAAAGCTCTAATAGGTAAGTTCTTGAAACCTGGTCTTTCTATTGATGTTATTAAATCTTGGGCCCTTCAAAATTGGCCAGGCTTATCAGATATCTTCTGGTTGAATGTTGAGTTAGGATATTTTTTTGCCAAATTTGAATCCGCCAACATGAGGGACACTACTCATAAGAATAAAAGTTGGTTTTACAAAGGTTTGGGTCTCTTTACTTCGGTATAGACTCCCAATGTTAAGCTATAGGTTAGATCTCCTTTATTCTTCCCCATTTGGACTGAGTTACCACAATTACCCTTAGAATACAGAGATCTAGATATCATAGAGATCATTGCCAATAGGCTTGGAATATTTGTGAAACATGATTTAATTCCTTTTGAGCACCCACATCAAGATGTTAGAGTGTGCATTCTTCTTGATCTAGCTAAGGGTTTACCAAAAACCATTTCCCTAAAATCAAAATGGGGACATTGGGAGCAGGAAATTATTCATCAAGATGAGGATACTATCATGTTATTCCAGCACCAATTAGGGCATTTCACAACCCAGTATAACCCATAGTCCCTTCCATAGTTGGTGGTGTGTGGGGACCTTAGCACAAATCCTCTACAATGCTCAATTCAAGTGGCTCCCCATTGCTCTTTTCACACGGATGCACAAATCACTCCAGTAGATCCTGTCAAAGTTATACCTTTGGTCTTTCACTCATATGAGGCATCCATCTTATTCTATTTTGCAATTAGATATATACTTATGTGTCTGAAGAATTCCAACAAGGTCTATCTATTAGACTGGAAACCTGAAGGAACACATAACCTAGATATGGATATCCTAGTCCAGCAGCTTATGTTTTGTGGCTCTCCAACTAAAATGCCAGTTACACATGATTTACTGGATAAGGAGGCTCTAGTGAATCTTCGAGAGAGGAATCTATCAGATCAATTATTGATAGAACTAGCTACTAAAATTATATATGAAATAGCAGAAGAAGAGGGAGTACTGCTTCATGTAGTTGATCAAAACCCAATAGATCATCAGGTAGTAAACAAGGATGTTACACATGCACATATTGACCAATCTACTATTGTCGATGGGAAATCACAAGCATATTCTCAGTGGCCCTTCATAGAAGAGACTAACAATTCTTTCAAGGATGCCATAGATAAAATTGAACTAGCAGAAGACGATGAAATGTTAGTTCTAGAATTGGTTTAGAATTCAATAGATTATCAACAAATAAACAAGGGGGTCACATATGCCCAAATTGAACAACCTTCCATTGTGGCAAGGCAGCCACAAGTATATATAGAGGAGAGAGACATCAGTATTAAGGATGGCCTAGAAAATAATGGGATCTTCCAAAGTTCCATATTTGATGAGTCGATACTCAACTCACATGAGAACCTACTAATTAAGCAATTCAGAGACGTGGATACAGTTAACACTACTGGGTGTTTCCAAAATAATAGCTTAGTATTGTCCTCCCCTATAATTGATGACGATGTAACTAACCAGATCAAAGACTGGATCTAGAATAACACATTTCTTGACTCAGAAGAGAGTCGAGTAGAAAACCTACAGGTCAGCAGCATGGAACTTGTAACCACGACAATTGACCCAAAGTCACATCAGCCAGCATATGACCACAACCTCACCCTCTCAATTGAGCAGACACCTCTCCAACATCTACAATCTTTGGTTACACCAAAAAAGAGAGGCAAAAAAACCAAAAGTAATTTAATTACTGAAGAAATAGCAGCAGGTATCCAATGAACATTGGATGGAAAATTCATACCCTCTAAAATATTGATGAGGAGAACTAAGGGTTCTCCTTTTCAGCAATGAAGATAGCCTCTTGGAATGTCAGAGGTTTAAATGCCTCTAAAAAAAGAAATAGAATCAAGCAAGAGCTGGATTCTTTAAAAATGGATGTGATACTCCTCCAAGAAACAAAGATGTCAACAGAGTCCTTTGATAAGTCAATTGGAAAATGGACAAAGTGGAAATCTTCCCATAGCCCGACAGTTGGTGCATCAGGTGGAATGGCTATCCTATGGGATCCTAAATCAACCCAAGGATAGATAATCCAATTGAAAGATAATTGGCAATCCATCAAGATAGAATGTTTTGGCATTAAATCTCTTCTCTTCAATGTCTATGGTCCCATGTCAACATTGGATAAACAGAGATTGTGGAGAGAACTAACACATGTGATCCAACTTCAGATAGACCACCATATTATCATGGATGGTGACTTTAATGCCATCCTCAAATTATCAAAAAAAAGTGGAGGCATCTCTCCATCGATGAGAACTATCCAAGATTTCTCTAATTTTGTTGAAGACAATAGTTTTATGGATATAGAACCATCCAATGGGACATTCACATGGACTAACAAAAGGTCCAATTTTTCACAGATTGTTGTCAAATTGGATAGATTTCTCCTATCACAAAATTGGAAATTAGCAAATGTTACAATTCAATCTAAAATCATGCCTCGGCCAGGATCAAATCACTTTCCTATATGCTTGTATGCGAGTCCGATAATAGCAAATCAAGGAGTTCAACATAGACCATCCTTCAAATTTGAAAGAATGTGGATGCGACACCCAACTTTTCTACCCTTACTTAGACAGTGGTGGGATAGTGCATTGGATATTGAGGGAACTAAAATGCATCAGTTCACACATAAGTTGAAACATACTAAAATTTTGATTAAAAATGGAATGAAAAGGTCTTCAAGAACATTTTCAAGGAAAAAGAAGTAGTAAAGAAAAAATTGGAAACATTATATAGTAATATTATTAAACAAGGCATGGATCAGGACTCCTACACTACTCAGAAAAATCTTATGCAGGATTGGGAGGAAATATGTAGCAGAGAAGAGGAATATTGGAGGCAAAAATCAAGAGAATTATGGTTACGGGAGGGGGACAGGAATACCAAATACTTTCATGCCTCAGCAAAACAAAAAAAAGATATTAACCATATCCTCACTATCACTAATGCTGAAATGGGCAGCCTACTATCAGAGCCCCAAAGCATTCAAGAAGAAGGATTTAGATACTTTCAGTCCCTGCTAGGTCCCCCTCCTATACCTAGCTCAGTAGCCCTTCCAGTGGATGAATTGTTAGAGACAATTCCTTCACTAGTAACAGAAGCTGATAATCTGAAACTCATGGCTCCATTCACAATTTAGGAACTCAAAATTGTGGTCTTTTCCCTGCCCCCAGATAAAGCACCTGGCCCAGATGGCTATACAACGCTTTTCTTCCAATCATGTTGGGATTGGTTTGGGTGGGACTTATTGGGTGTAATAGAAGAGTCTAGATCTAGCAGATCCATGTTAAAAAGCTTTAATACCACAAATATAGCCATCATTCTGAAAGTTAAGACTCCCAAATCTTTTGCAGAATTTCACCCAATCTCCCTTTGCAACACTATTCACAAGATCATCACAAAGGCCATATATCTCAGAATGTAGCATCTCATTCCTAACCTTATCTCACAACCACAAGGGGGATTTGTACCAAGTAGGGAAATAATGGAAGGTGCTTTAGTGGCACATGAAGTGCTTCATTCAATTAATATTAGTAAAACATCACACTTTTTCATCAAGTTGGACATGATGAAAGCTTATGACAGGGTAAACTGGGCATTCCTAATAAAAGTCTTGCAGAAATTTGGGTTTTCAAAAGGTTGGTGTAAATGGATCAAGGCCTGTATATCAGGTGCTAGATTTTTAGTATTGATAAATGGGGTGTCGGCGGGATTCTTCTCATCCACACAAGGAATTAGGCAAGGGGATCCCTTGTCACCAGTGTTATTCATCCTCATGGAAGAATCATTCAGTAGACTTATTCAGAGAAAGCATGCTTTAGGTTGTTGGAAAGGAGTTCAGATTGGTCAGAAAAACATCTCAGTGACACATTCCCTCTTTTTGGATGACACACTCCTCTTTGGGGTGTCTAATATCATGGAAGCTAGGTAGATCAAACAAGCATTGGATCTTTATTCAGCAGCCTCGAATCAAAAAGTTAACCCCCTAGAGTCTAAAATCTATTTGTTTAACACTAATTATATTGTATCCAATAGGATTGTCAATCTTCTAGGATTTTCAGTTGACTTCCTTCCATCTGTATATCTTGGAATCCCATTCTTCATGGGGGCCAACAAAACTAGCTACTGGACACCTATCATTGATAGGATTAAAGTTGGAGTAGTAGCATGGAAAGCAAGGTGGTTGTCTCTATCAGGTAGAATTTTACTTATTAAAATAGTATTATCAGCTATCCCAAACTATTATTTATCAATTCTCAAAGCGCCCCCTCGGTAATTCAAATCATCCAAAATTTGATAAGAGATTTTCTATGGACAGGAAATATGAATGGTCGGAAGAAAATTCCCTTGATCTCTCTCGAGAACATGGCACAGGTAAAGCAGTTAGGCGGAGTAGGGATACATGATCTTCAAAAATGTAATCAGGCTTTTGGGGGGAAACTAGTTTGGAAAATGTACACCAAACTACATAACATATGGTGTCAAATTATGCAAAAGAAGTACTTAGATGATACTAATCCAGCCAAAATTCTCACTGTGTCAGACCCCCCAAAAGGTTCCGCCATTTGGGACTTCATGATATCTTCTAGAAAAATAATAAGTAACTACATTACTTGGGAGGTGAATAGTGGATTAGAAGTCAAATACTGGCACGATTCATGGAATGGTGCCCCACCCCTAATACAAATGGAGGATATAGAGGCCATAGTTGCTACTATGGAAAATGAATGGGGTCCTTACCTCTATGACTATGTTTCAGCAGTATGCATATTCTCAAGAAAATTAATATGGAAAGATCCTCGTGAACTGCCATTATCTCCCCAAGGAATTCATCATTTACAGAATATATTTTCAGAAAAATTAGTCTATCTATCAAATTTTGAGGATAAATTGATCTAGGCTCCTGGGAAAGATGGAAACTTCACCATTAAAGAAGGATATAAACTTATCCAACAGAGGGATGCTATCACAAAACCATCCCGTGCCTACACATTCTGCTGGAATCACCTGACTCTACCCAAAGCAGGTTGCTTTGCCTGGATAGCACTAAAGAATAGAGCACTAACTAGTGATCACTTACATAGACTCAACATAGCACAACCATTCAACTGTCTTTTGTGTGATAGTCAATAGGAAGACACAGATCATCTATTTCTAAATTGTCAATTTGCACAAGATTACTGGTTTTTTGTCCTTGGAAAACTTCATTATTCCACACCTCTTCCACACAAGTTATGGGAATTATTTGAGTCTTGGCCAAATCTGTATTCCTCATCCCTATTTTCTGCTATTTGGAAGTGCATTCCTGCATTAGTAGTGTGGGCAATATGGTGGGAGAGAAACAAAATAATTTTTCGCAGAACTTCGTCGCCAATCCAAATAGTGACGTCAGAGCTGGAAAGGTCTATATCTGAACTAGTAAATGCTAGTCACTGTAAACTTCGATATAATCTAGTCATGACATCTTGGGACTCTTCTATATTGTGTGAATGGAAAAGTATACATATACTTTTTGGTTGGAGCCACCAAACAACACCCAATAGAGAAATAGTAGAGCTATAGTTAAATGGTTTCCGCCATCTATAGGGATTGTTAAAATAAATTTTGATGGCTCTTCCAGAGGAAACCTAGGGAATTCAGGTGCAGGAGTATGCATTCATGATCATCTAGGCTCACCGTTAGTGATTAAGTGTTGCCCACTCCCATTCGGAACAAATAATATGGCAGAAGCCCAGGCACTATTTGTTGGTTTAGTATTGGCTAAAATAGGAGGATTTCAGCAAATTCATATAGAAGGTGACTCGTTAATTATAATCAAAGCATGTATTACTCATGTATCACACAATTGGAGACTTACATATATTCTACAACAAATCTGGCAATTATTAGATTCATTTCAAGAAGTATTCATATCACATACACTGCAGGAAGAGAATGCACTGGTAGATCATTTAGCAAATAAAGGGTGTGATGGGCATGATGAAATGTCATTATATCTAGATGATATCACAAAATAGGATACAAAACTTCAAGACATTCTGAGATTGGACAAGATAGAATGATAGCCCTAATTCAAACGTGCAGATGTGAGACATTCCAAAGTGCAGCCTACCATTTGGATTTGTTATATGGTGGGTGTAAATGACAATGCATCATCTGCCCATATAGCATAATTGACGCATCTATGAGTAAGTGTGGTAAGATGATGCTACAATGAATGTGTTATCTGTGGAGTACTTATTCAAGCATCACCCTACAATCGTATGACATCATTGCTAATGAACAGATCAGCCTAAGTACTATGCTCCTGCAAGTTTTGTATGGTTTCACATAGAGGTATGTGCGATTTAACTGACAAGCATCTTTATTTATAATGAGCCCTATACTATTACACCCTCAAGAAAAGATTATGTGAGATCTGCCATAAATGTCATGAAACCCGAATGTACATTCGTGGCCTTAAAATACCCTTCCCTTTAGTGCGATTGATCATTCACTGCCTTCAAATACCCTGCACTTTGGTAAAGATTTGTGGTTTTTGAGAAGTATCCCAAAGCTGGAATATAGATTTAGCTATGCTTTAAGTTGCAAATGGAGTTTCCCTACTGTGATACTTGCGATAATCACCATACCAAACTCCTGCCCAGAAACTATCGGGTCTTCATATCCTCGCTATCCTCTGAACTTCCATTCCCCAACAGAATTGATGGCCCGGAGCTTGAACAAGTGTTCATCTGCAACTCCATGCTTCATTATAGGGCAATTCGATGGGTTATTGGTGAAAATGTGCTCTCACCAAGGACAAAAGTAGTTGTATTCCCATCGCAACTAGTATCAATCTTCCTATCCAACTTAATGGACCTGCTGCAATCGGTTGAGTTAATGGTTTATATTTCAAATAAAATAGTTTGCCCTTAGTTTATTTCAGACACTCGGCTTATGGAGGAACTACAAAAGTATGAATTTTGGTCAAGTAAAGTGCTGATTGGTGGTCTATTTTCTCACCATGACTTGATGATAAGCCACAAACATCTTATGGCATATGATTTTTTTAAATGGGCGATGGAGAAAAAGAGTTATCGAATCATCAGTAACAACCTGCAGATTGTGTCCCTAGTTCTTGGGAAGGATCTCATGGATAACATCAGGAGAACAGTGCATGCGGTGTTGGAGCTTTTTCTTTCACTGCTTCCTCTAGTTCAGCCTCCGCCATTGAACCCAGCGTGCAAGGTGCTTCCTCCTCGTTCCTCTAAACTAGGACTAGATTTGAATGTTCCTCTCTCTCCAGTTCAATCTTCCACCATTCCCCCTATAGCTCAAAATTTTCTCGATGGTTGGAATGCAGTGTTTGCTATGGCTCCGCCGACAGGTTAGGAGATGGCATGGGATTTCATGTAGTGTTCATTCTATCCTATGGATGAACGATAGTCTTGTGATTTATGTCATTTATATTATATTATAATCGAGTATATTATGGATCTAGGGAGTTTTTGGTGTGTAGCTCGATCCAGTTTTGTATATACCCATTTAGTGGGTTTTAGAGATATTGTAACATCATGTATGGTTTTGAGATTTCCATGAGGAAACCCATATGTAATTAACCTTGTATTTTCTTTGCATGTATATGACTATGATTCTGAGGTTTCTTCCTGATTCTTCCACGGATGAGTCTTTGAATCAGTTTATATTAATATAATTATGGTGGCTAGTCCACTTTGGCTTTAAAAAAAAAAAAAGACTCCTAAATATGTTAAGTTGTTTCAACAACTCAGTAAACATACAAGCAAGCACTCCTTAAAAAATATGATATTATCTAGAATAGCTTCATGAGTTGTTACTACAATTCACTTTTATTTTTACTTCAAGCACATTATTATACTTACTAATGTGAACACTAATATAATTTCCAACAGATTATTTTTCCTTTTTGAAAACATAATACTTTACAAGTAATTAGACTCATTTTCAAAATAATTAGCAATATAGTTCCACGTTTGAAGTTTTATCATCAAATAATTTTCAAAAATTTGAATTTGTTGTGAATTAGTTAGGACTATATAATTTACATCAAATTCAATTGAAAACCACTAAAATTAAATATCTATTACACCTTGATCCCATGTTGAAATAGTGTATGTAAATAGTCTAGGGACAAAATTGTCCCTAGAACACAAGTATTTGGGGAGGGGGTTTAGGATTTGTTTAAGGGAGATTCGATTTGATATTTGAAATATTGCTATGTAAGTTACCAATTGCTTGAGAGAATAATATATAATACTAACATGAAAAATTAAATATTTTCAATAAATACTCGAAAGAAATCCTAGATAAATTCACTTGATTATTTGAGGCTTTAGGCCAAGTTTAGAGGCAGGGATCAAGCTATATTATATTTTACATACTCTAACGATAATGACATCGGTGCACTCTCAGTGGGGGAATGTAGTCTTTAGAGAGTGACTTAGGACTCAAATGGTCCTACTGAGTCTAAGTCTCCATCCAAATAATTTCCTATTATTTATGAATAGATGTATAACCTATATGGTTAGATGTTTATCTCATTCATATAGAAGTACGTGAGTATTTAATTGAATTTGAAAATGTATTAAAGTTAAGGAAACAAATATTTTTGATTTTTTTGCGAGACAAGATTGGGGTCTTTACATGTGGTATTAGAGCATGATTCAGAAGGTTGGCCTTGTACCAACTAAATTTTGTTAAATTAAAATTACATAATTATTTGAATTATGAATTGAATATTTTTGAGCTATTTTTTGGTGGGACTTATTTTCTAACTCATTTTTCGTGTTGATTTTATTCTCCTTTGAAATCAAAGTTAGTCATATAGTGTATGTTTTTTATTAAAAAGCAGCCAAAACGAGGGGATGACCCAAAACAATAGACATAGCCAGTACAAGAGTGCCAGACTAACAAAACATTACCAGCCATAACACACCCTCATCCTATACCCTTCTTTAAAATCGAAAACAAAAAACTAGTGACCACAGGCCCCAACTTCCCCATGAAATTGGGAACCAGCCTATGATCACTAATAGGCCCCAACTTCACAACGAAATTGGTAACCAGCCTATGAACACTAGTAATAGTATTGTTCCAAGAAATCCTAGCATTAGCACAAAACCAACTATAATTAGTTTTATGGCTAAAAGAGTTATAAAACACAATTAAAAATAGGCCCTTATCGGCCGACCACCAGCAACTAAAGATTAAGAACAAAATAAAAAGAACCAAAGGAAATTCACTTGGGGTTTTTCTCCCCTCCATTAAGTAGCATATTCAACTAGTTCTCCACAAGAAACTGGAAGTGATTCCCATCGTCCTTTTAAGATTCTGAGGTCTTTAGGCTCTCATGGTGAAGAAGGTGGAGAGTCGTGGGTGTAACCACCCTAATTTGATCTGCTCTAACCAGAGACCCTATTTTCCCTAAGTGTGATCATTCCCCTAATTATGTCAAGACAATTCTTCAATTAATTGGCATAATTCATTTAAATCAAATTTAATTTCCTAAAAATCAAAGCGATATTATCACTAATATACATTAATTGCTTTAGCCAATCAAATAAGATCAAAAGAATTAAATACATGGATAAGGTAATTAATTAAAAGGAATTAAATAAATTCCCTAATTACAACTCTTCACTTGCAAAATGGAAAGTCAATCCATTAGCCAATGAGAGTTAAATCGCTTGGATCACCTCACATGGATCATCAAGGATTCAATCTCCACCTCTCTTCATAACTCAATCTTGACCTCTCATTCCTCAAATTCTTCTATAAAAGAAATGAATTTTGAGCTCAATGGGCCCCTAATTCTTACAATTTAATTTACATCCTTATGTTGCTCTGATTTTTAACAATCTAAGTGCATTCTTAGTTCATATTTTCATAGTAATTACATAATTTCTCTTTGGGATCTCTAAAATGAACTATTTTTGAGCATTTAGCTTACATTATCTCTTAAATCTTCTATTCTAAGCATTAATGTGTCACTTATTTATGCATAATTTGAGGGAAAATTATAGCATTTATCATACTCTTCTTAGATAGGGAGCAATATGTTGATTTTACTGATTTCTATGTGCCTTTACTCTTATGTTTCATGTTCTTCTCACTAATGTAATGACATATTGAAGTGTTGTGTTGCAGCTTCCAGGTCCACAAAATACACACACATTTCTGGCACCCACCGTGGGGCAAATTCTCAGATTTCTCCTCTTTTCTAAGTTCAGTTTTACTAATTTGTGTTCTCTTTTTTCAAGTCCAGAGTCACATTTAGTTGCCAAAGCTCACCTTTAGTTGCAAAGGCTCGCATTCAGGAAAGATCATCGCATCCCAGATTTCTGTCATCACATCCAGTATATCCTGAATCGCATCCAAGGAAATCTCGCATCAAGTAATTCCTACATCGTCTTTAGTGTAAAGGCTCATTTTCAGATCGCTTAATCACATCTAGGAATTCTAGTACTGCATCTCGTAAAGGTAGTCACATTTGGTTGGTTGAGTTGCAAATTTAAAATTCTAACCACTGGCCTTCTAACCATGCCTATTTCTCTATTTTCAACATCCTAACATTTGCTTGCAGGTTGTTGTTAGAGGCTTTTTAGTTAAAAAGTTGGAAAGCAACTACTAATTTGTGGGTTGCAAGTTGCCAAATCACTCAACTTGACCTTTGTTTTAAAAGATTTCAAACTTAAATACATTTTCCCATGATTTGGTAAATTGACCTAAGGATTATGCTCTTTTCCTTTAAGGAAAATCATAAACTCAAAAGTCAATTTAAAACTTGATAAGAATTTGAGGAAATAAACAAGAAAACACACTTTTCTAAAGTTGGAGAGTAATTGAACAAGCTATTTATTAAATTTGGGGAAATTGAATCATAAAATATTTTTAATTTTTGGATAGTAATTGAACAAGCAAATCACTAAATTTGTGGAAAATGAACAAATCAAATATTTCTGATTTTGGAGATTAATTGAACAAGCAAATCATCTTAAATTATGGAAATTGAACAATCAAACTTTGCTTCCATTTTCTTTGTCCTTTCTTACAATAGGAATTTAAAAGTCAAATTTAAACACATTACTTAGTCCAACTAGAGGATTTTATCTTTTTTCCAAGTTGGAAGAATCAAAGACTCGTCATGGGGGATTCAGTTTTAAGTTATAAATTTTGAGGAAATGAAGTACATGTTTGGTGTGCTTGTGGGATAAAATGGCATGGAATAGGAGAGTATGCTCTTCTTCTTTCAAAGAATCATAAATCTAGACTCCTAAGTCACCAATCCTTTTTCATTTGCTTTCAAAACATTAGAGGGCCTACCGGTTGAGGAAAAATTTGCCTGGGACGACCCAAGTGAGGACAGGTTTTATGCCAACCCTTCCAACTCACTATAATAAATATTCTTCCTTGTAGGCCAAAGCCTTGGAAGACGTAGTTTTTTTTGTTCCTAGAATTTTGACATTATTCCTTGAACATTCTTGAGTGTGTGTAGAGCAGAGCCGCTTGAACAAAACCCACAATTAAACAACATTTGTAAACAAAACTACCTGGTTTATCTTCAAAAGGGTGATAATATTTGTGCAAGGCAAATAGTAATTTCCCCAAGATACTTGTCATTTCGTGTCGTCACTTGCATTTGGAGTCAGTTAATATGACATCATGACTAGAGCTATCCATTGCATGCTTGGTGATGGTTGTATTATGATTAGCATGTGAGTGTGTACCTAAGTCTACAAGCAAAGATTTTCATTCTATGCCTAGAATCTAGGGAATAGGGATGTGTTTGATCACCTTAACAAAGAAACATTGCTTGATGTGTCCTAAAAGCTTGCTAAAAAGATAATCTCTTCAAAACAAGCAATAAATTTTAATCCCTAACATACGTGCTATTTAAAACACTCTGGAAAGTCTAAAACAAATTCTGCTGTCAGAATAAACTTCACGTACTTTGAGACAAAACTAACAAAACTTGTAAAACCATCAAAGGCTCGCATATGGTCATTCCTAGGTCACATCTTGTTGCATTATCTTGCATCTAGGGAAATTTCTTGCTTTTGGTAATTCCTGGATCACATGCAAGAAATTTGCTCGCATACTACATATCAAAGCTCGCATCTAGTTTGCATCAACTCGCATCTAAAAAATCACAGCTCATATTTAGGGAGTCACATCTGGGATAGTGGGTACTTGCACATGTGTCACTCAGAGAAACTTAGTCTTTTTGGATACCCTTTTGGCTATTCAGTCTAGTCTTGTTTCTCTTGTTGGTCTGCCTATCGTTGTTTCACAACTTTCTTAGAAGTCTACCTTGCATGTCCTTTTGAATTCTCACAATTGGTCCTGAAATGTATTGTCTATTCACTTATCAAAACCTCTTGATTCCCAGCTCACTATTAGGGAATTCTAACCCTTTTACGCTAGAGTCAATCACTCAAAACAAACACAAACACTCTTTTACTACTTGGACACACCTACTTAGACAATTTGAAATCCTATTGACACTATTGGAAAACCTTTGATGAAGTTTAGACCCATCTTTCATGGTTAACACAAGACATAATCAATACCTTGCTGATGAATCAAAGATACCTCCTAGATTACTCCATTTTCAACAAGGAGAGACATCTCGCAATCCCCGATTTGATCAAGACTCACCCACAATGGAAGAACCTCACCAAGGATAGAGTGCATATTTTGATGAATATAACGATGAACAAGACCGTAACGAATGAGAAAGTAGTCACAAAGAAAAAAATAAGGGTCATCCTTTGTTTGACTTATATAGTGATGAAGACATATCTGAAGAAGAGTATAACAAACTCAAACAAAGGAGAAAATTCCAAAGGACCTTGGAAAAGATTATTGGTGAAGACAAAGAGAAATATTTCCTACACTTAGCTTCTCTTGGGGTTAGACTTCCCAAAGACTATGATGTTGATAGACTAAAGGAAAAGGAGGTACCAACACCTATTTCTATTCTCATCAAGCAATTGACCTTTCTGCAATCCAAACTTGTGACACTCAAGCGAGAAAAGATCAAACCTACGAAAAAGTACTCTTTAGAACACATATGTCCATTTCCTTTGACAACAGTATCAACATGGTTCCATTTCCTCCTAACATGGAAAGACCCAAATACAACAAGTACATGGGAGAAACATATCCACATGACTGTGTTAGATAATTTTGCGCTCTAATCATAGAGTACATGCATGAACCTACTTATCTAATGAGGCTATTTACATGAAGTCTAGGTGGAAATGCTATAGAGTGGTTCTCCAAAATCACACTAAGTGTGCAATCTTTTGAGGAGTTCATACAAATATTTTTCAAAAATTACTCCTACAAATTAACATAACCATGATGGATCTTTGTAACACAAAATAAAGAACGGGTGAATCCTTTACAAACTTTTTTAAAAGGTGGAGGAGAACCTTTTCAAGGTACTCAAGAGCAATACCTAAATCTGAAAAGATGGAAATCTTTATCAACAACTTGGTACCCAAAATGAACTATGGTTTACAAATTCAAGATTCACCTAGTTTTGATAGAATGATAAAAAAAACTATTTGTGTTGAAGACATTATGGTCAAGAAAGGAGAAATCACACTCCAAAGTGATAATAAATCTAACAACTACAACAATAAACCTAAATGGTGGAACAAGAACAATAATGATGTTAGTGATGGAGTGGTAGAAGCAACCAATGAAAACACTAAACCAACAGTATTCAATCTAACAAACAACTTCCAAGAAAGAAAAGAAGCGAAGGTAACAACCACAATACCAAGAGCGAACAATGAGAATAGCAAGAGTAAACCATGGACTTCTAAACCTCAAAGAACATTTACTCCATTGGGGTAACCTCTTGAGATAGTTTTAAAGACACTCTTGGATAACAAAGTACTCACAATACTAGATTCAAAACCATGGGAACTGGAAGTTAAACCAAGATGGTGGAATGACAATGCCTATTGTGTCTTTCATAAGAACAAAGGACATAAAACTAATGATTGTGTTAAGCTCAAACACATTATATAAGACCTTATTGAGGGAGGAAAAATCAAGGTGGAAGGAAATACCAATAAAAAAAATCACATGACATTCAACAAACCATTCCCTAACTACAAAAAAAGGGGAGGATTCTAAAGGAAAAGGAAAGGAAGTGAATTACACCTACTCTCATAACGATAATGTGATCAACATGTTGGACATTAAAATTGAATCAATAAATGTGATCACTATTAAAGGTGCCAAAGACACATCAAAACATTCAAATGTGGTAACATGAATCCAAGTACAAGTCACGATCAAAGGAGCTAGCTCCTCATCTAAGAAAGTGACATCCTCTAAAGTACTTATTGTTACAATTCCTAAACCAGCAACAATAAGACAAACAATTACTATACCATCTACAAACTATAACTTGGTAGACCAATTGCAAAGGACCTTAGCTCAACTTTCTATATTTGAGTTACTAAAGATCTCTTCAGTACATAGGGAAGTTCTTGAATAAGCCCTACATTCCACAAATTTTCCAAAAGACATTGATGTAGACAAGTTCTAGGCAATTGTCAATCACATTTCAACTCCACATTAACTCTCCTTTTTCAAAGAAGATGACAAGTCCTTGACTCATCCGCATAACCAACCCCTTCACATTGAAGTCTTGATTCACAAATCTCATGTCAAACATGTATTGATAGAAGGAGGTGTAGGGTTAAATATATGTACCCTTAATTTGAATAAGAAATTGGGTCTTTCAGAACAAACAATAGATTCAAGAAGTAAGATAACCATCAAGGCTTACGATGAAGAAGAAATATCATCCAAAGGGCTCATTGTTTTACCAATCAGAATAGGACCAATTGAACGCAATGTGATTTGTCAAGTTCTCGATCTACCATTGGCCTATAACATATTTCTAGGGAGACCTTGGATACATGAAATGCAAGAAGTGTCATCTACTTACCGCCAATGCATCAAATTCCCACATAATGGGGTGGAAGTGACAATTCCTACAGATTCAAGATACACTTGCAACAATGTTAAAGCAGACACTATGGTTACTCACAATAAGGAAGTCCCAAAAGAATCCATACCTAAAACCTCTAAACACATGGTGATGAGAAGCTTTGGAAAAATACTAAAACTTGAAGAAACCATTATGGGGGAATACAAACTAGACATGACCCCATCATTGGCTAACATTCCTATGTTTCCAAGATCTTATGGGAAAAATTCCTCATCTTTCATGCCTACTGCATCAAAATAACAAGACATTTGCAAACCAACTGGTATGGTTAGAGCCTCTACTTCTCAAGAGGATGAAAAAGAAGATAAAGCAGTCTTGGCTTGGCTCTATAAAGGAAAACCAAGAGAAAATGAGGTAAAACATGTGGAGATATCCCCAGAAAAGTATGGTAAAGGATACAAAGGGAAGGGACATTTAGGAGATAAAGGAAAAGGACTCATTGAACGTATACACATGGAATTTAGAAACACCAAAGACAAAATAGGGTTAGGTTTCAATAAGAATTCAGAAAACCCTACTTCAAGAGATGGTCCAATCTTTGATAAAGGAAGTGATGAAGAAGAAGAAGAAGAAACAACACTTGAACCATGGACATATGAAATATTATTACACATTGGTATTGAGTATCTTGAATATCAAGGATAAAGATATGTACCTACTTTTGTAGCACAACAAGAGCATCATGTTCCTTCGTTATCACAAACTGATGTCCAAGAAGTAGAGGAAGAAATAGAAGGCTCTCTAGAAGTCCAATAGATAGAAGAAACTCATGAATAAATACCCCAAAAATAAGATGTACATCATAACAGGGGGAATTGGTGACAATTTCACATGTCCTAGGCTTACCACACTTTGATCTACAAGTGGCTAATACGGTACATTAGGCAACTATTATTGAGTTTTTAAATAGATCTGGTGATGAAACAACATATTCACATGATTATGAATGGGGTCACATGTCTGATGCTACCATGGACATTGAGGTAGATGTGATTCACAAATTTTCATTTCTATTAGAGACAAGAGAGAGTTCTAACATTTCCCCTAACACTATTCTTGTTTGAGAATCAGATGAGATACCACTACCCAGGATTGTTGATGGAGATACTTGTGCTTTACTAGGTCTAGAAGACATTCAAAGGATGTAAGCTATGAGTTTTAATCCGATGAGAGAAGAAGAAAAAATCTCAACTGATGAGTCACTAGATTTAGGTCTGCATATTACTAATAATGATGATTCAACTCTTAATAATCTAAACGTTGTAGAAGTTGACTTAAAATAACATGTCTTGTCAGTTAATATTCTTGACACTGACACAATGTTGTCCTTACCAAAATCCAAATCATTATCCTTGGTAAACCCTGACCTGATTGATTGGACCAATTCAGATTCTACTCCTATCATGAAATTTCCCAATGACTATACTCTGGCATGTTATCTATATGCTTGTGAGCCTTATCCTTCTTCCACCAATGTAAGGAGCATGAACATGTCAGATGAGGATATCAAGTTTCTTAGTCAAAATTTGAAAAATAAAAAGAAGAAAAGAACTGATGGTGAAAACCACGTTGTGGCAGTATCATATTCTAAAATAGTAAAAATAAAAGATGTATATGATGGTGAAAACCTCTCAAAGGTGCCAAAAAATGAGATTCTTGATATCCTCCCTTAGCACTTTCAAGAAAGATCTTTAGTTTTGATAGAACCAACACAACTAGTTAACTTGGGAACAACAGAAGCTCCTCAATTTGTGCAACTGGCACAATCCTTATCAGAAGAAGAAAATATAGAGTTCACTAAATTCCTCAAAGAGAAGAAGATCAACTTTGCATGGTTTTGCACTGATATGCCTAGACTCGATCCTGAGTTAATAATGCATCACCTATCTATAGCTCCTAGAATCAAACTTGTGAAACAAAAATTAAGGAAGATGCACCCACATGTGGCATTATTAGTGAAAGCAGAGCAGGAAAAACTATTAAAAGATGGATTCATAAGAGTCATCGCTTATGCAGGATGGATTTCTAATGTGTTACCTGTATACGTTAAATGTGACCTTCTTATTTAACCATACACTTCAACATGATCATTTTTAACCAGTCACATACAAGAATGGATATTAAATTATCCATCTTGCATGCCTCTATGATTCGACCTGTTGCCTCCTATCTAGCTGGGATTTTGAATAAGATCTTAGAATCAAGAGTCCAACAACCTAGACCATTACTAGAACGGAGGATTTAAGTAAATAAGTAAATGCAAGATTAATCTAGAGAGCTTAGTTTATTCTCGAAATGAATGTGCAAAGTTATTCTAGAAATGATATGTAAAACCAGATTAACCTACAAATGAGTATGAAATTAATCTAGGAATGAGATATTAAGCTAAGAATGAGAAAGATACAAGCTAATATAGAAATGAACAATGATATATTCAAATTAAGATTACTTGAAATTAAGTTAACTATGCATGTTTAATCTAAATGATATTAAGCTATAGCAACAAATCTAATAACGATGTATTCAATTAGAAAACTAGCAATTTCAAAAATCACAAATTACAAGACTACAAATTCCAAGACTAGTTTGAATGAGAGCTGAGAGAGTTCTTTTATAGACTGAAAGTCCGTTCAGAATAGAAAGTTTCCTTGGAGAGAAACAATTAACTAATTGAAAATCAGTTGAGAATAGAAAGTTTCTTTTGAGAGAAACAGTCAACTGTTGCCTTTTTGAGTTTAACTGATTTGTTTCTCTTTTAAATCACAGTTAACTCAAAGTTTCTATTTCTGAAATGGAGAGAAGATTTTGGAGAGAATATTTAATTAAATAAATAGAATATGACCTCATAAATGTATTTTCTCAATTATTTGAACAATTAAATTCAATTATTGAAATGAGGTATTTATTTAATAATTAAATATTATTTAATTCCTTTTTATGTGTTTTAGCTAAAAGGGATGAATTTAATTTAATTAAAGTGCTAGGACTTTATAATTAAATTAATTCAATCATTGGGTTTATTTAGCCAATTATGATTGATATTTAGGAATTAAATATAGTATGTGATTAATGCAGATTTAGGATTTTCTGCATTTGACACTTAGGTCAAGTAGAGTTAGTTGAAACTCATAATTGCCTAGTACAATAGGACTTTGATGATTTAGAAGGATGATAAATGCAACAAAATTGGTTAGGGTTGCAAGATACCAATTTTGGGGTGTTACAGTACTAGTTTCTAAAATAGATAAATCTATGAGGATTTGCACAGACTTTAGGGACCTAAACAAAGCTTGTCCTAAAGATGATTTCTCATTGTGAAATATTGATATGATTATAGATCTCACAATGGGTTATCAGTTGTATTCACTCATGGATGGATTCTCAGGCTATAATAAAATTAAGATTGCTCCTGAAGACCAAGAAAAGATAGCATTTACATGTGCATGGGGAACATTTTGCTGGAACATCATGCCATTCGGACTAAAGAATGTTGGCGCTACATACCAAAGAGCTATGACCACAATATTCCATGATATGATACACAAAAACATGGAGGACTATGTGGATGATACATTAGCTAAATCAAAACTAAGAACAACTCACATTGAAGACTTGAGAAAGATACTAGATCGCATGGAGTAATTTCAACTAAGGCTTAATCTAAAGAAATGTTTATTTGGAGTCCAATTAGGGAAACTCTTAGGGTTTATTGTATTAGCTAAAGGAATTGAGGTGGACCCCAAAAAGGTAAAAGCTATAATGGAAATGTCACCTCCTCGCAATATCAGTCAAATGAGGAAGCTTCAAGGAAGACTTAAGTCCATCAGGAGATTTATGTCCCAACTAGCAGATAGAGTGCAACCTTTCACAAAAATGCTACATAAAGGTGTTACTTTCAAATGGGATGAGCATTGTGAAAACAATTTCAAATAATTAAAATATTACTTGGCTACTCCTCCTATTCTCATGGCGCCTATTCATGGAAAAGCATTACTATTCTATATCTCAGCTATGGCTACATCGCTCGGAGTATTTCTAGCATAGGAGGATGAAAAAAAAAGGAAAGAGCTATCTATTATATCAGCAGGACCTTGGTGTCTTATAAACTCAACGAAAGTATTATTGAAAAAGCTTGCTTAGCGGTTGTTTTTGCATCCCAAAAATTGAGACACTACATGCTCTCACATACAGTGAAACTTATTGCAAAAATAGATCCTCTCAAATATCCCTTGAGTAAAATAGCATTGACAGGAAGAATAGAAAAATGGGTCTTAATTCTAAGTGAATTTGATATTGAGTATGTAGATAGAAGGGCTATCAAAGGACAAGTCCTAGTAGATCAACTAGTTGATTCACCATTGCAAGATGATGCACCTTTGATAATTGAATTTCTTGATGAAACAATCATGCACTTAATTGAATATACGTGGAAGATGTATTTTGATGGTTTTTTCACACAGCAAGGATCTGAAGCAGGGGTACTATTTATCACTCCTTAAGGCTAGAAGATACCCAAAGCATATAAACTAATGTCTCCTTGTACGAATAACATCTCAGAATATGAAGCATTGATAAATGGACTCAAGCTTGCTATGGAATGGAAAATTATAGAGTTACATGTGTATGGTGACTCTCAGCTCATTATCAACCAAGTAAATGGATATTATCAGAAAAAAGATGAGAAATTGATGCCTTACAAACAACTAGTTGAAGACTTGAAAAAATACTTTGTCTTCATCACATTCCAAAAAATACCAAGAATGGAATACAAAGTTGCAGATGTTATGGCTACGCTAGCATCCATGTTACAATTGGAAGAACACCAATTTCGCTATGATTTCTTGGTGGAATAATTATCCTTTCCAGTCTTTGATACACCTAAATCCCAAGTGATTTGTGCTTTAAATGCCCAAAACCAATCCCGATATGCCAAAATAATTGCTCATCTTACTGATTAAACCATACCTAATGGCCTATCAAGGAATTAAAAATTGAGCTTTAATTAGGACAGCATCGTGTTATGTCGTCATCACTACTAACTTATATAGATGAGGGCTTGACAGTACGCTTCTTTGGTGTTTAAAAAAAGAAGAGTCTAACCTCGCTTTAAAAGAGGTTCATGAAGGTGTATGTGGATCGCACTCGAATAGCTTTTCATTAGCTAAGAAACTATTAAGAGTTGACTATTACTAGCCTACAATGGAAAAAGATGTTGTGCAATTTTCTAAAACATGTCACAAATATCAAACACATGGAAACCTTATCCATGCTCCATCTAGAGAACTCATAACTTTTATAGCACATTGGCCATTTCAGTAATGGGCCTTTGTTCTTGTTGGATAGATCTATCCTAATTCTTCAAGTGGACACAAGTACATTATTACAGCCACTGAGTATTTCATTAAGTGGGTCGAGACCATGCCACTAATCAAAGATACTAGAAAATAGGTTTCTATGTTCATCTTGAACTACATCATTTTTAGGTATGGGATACCATCTTCTATTGTAACAGACAGTGGAGGTCAGTTCAAAAACTAAGATATCAAGGACCTTTGTACATAGTTTCATATCACTCAACATTGTTCTTCAACCTATTATCCTCAAGGTAATGGAAAAGTTGAGGCTTAAAACAAAAACATTCTAAAAATCTTACATAGAACTGTGAGTAAGTCTGGCAGAGACTGGCATTTGCAACTAAATCTGGCACTATGGGCCTACAGAACAAGTATCTGAACACCAACATGAATCACTCCATTTTCTCTAGTCTATTGCGCAAAAGTAGTGCTACCCATTGAAGTAGAAATTTCATCTTTGTGTGTATCTCTCCAAGGTCTTGTTACAAATGAACAATACTGCATTGATAGGGTTCATGCACTAGAACTACTTGATGAGCACAGGCAAAAAGCATTCGATCATCTCAAAGTGTACTAGAAAATAATGTTAAAAGGGTACAATAAGAAGGTAAAACCATGAAAATTTCAAGTGGGGGATCTCATTCTCAAAGAGAATCATAAAAACCAGCCAAATAGAGAACAAAAAGGTAAGTTTGAACCCAACTGGCTGGAGCCTTATGTTATTACTACAACTTTTGGGACTAGAGCTTATCAGCTAGCTACACCTGAGGTAGACGTTCTTCCTGATCCCATCAATACTCTACACTTGAAGTGGTTCTACGCTTGACATCTGGCTGACAGAGCCTGTGTAGTGGAAATAGTTATCAGAAAATACCAAAAAAATCAAAAACTTGATCCTGAAGAAATCCAAAAATAGTGGGAAAAATTCCTCAAAAAAGGTATCCTTGGTGAAAACCTGGCAAATAGGCTCCTTGATACTCACAAAAAAAGAGGAAAAAAAAAGAACAAAAAAATTGAAAAAGAGAAAAGTGCCTTGGCGAAAACCTGGCAAACAGGCGTCTTGGTAGAAAAAATAAAAAGCTTTGCCGAGTGGTGAAAACATAGCAAACATGTGTCATCTTAACTATGTGCTCCATCTATCAATGCACTGCTGACACTAATCCTTCACGATCACACTTGTACTATTTGTTGACTTTGATTCCTTATAAATGTCCTATCCTTGCCTGGGATTTGTCTATATTTGTGTCTTAGGAATAGTCATTCTGCACTAGGGTCATCTTTTCTAGCAAGTTTGGTCTGCGTTTGCTAGGTGGTCTTAGGTTCTTGTCTAGGATGGTTTGCCTCTCAAAATATTATTTCTCAATACTTGCATCAAAACATCACTATCACAAATAAGGGTGTTTCTTAAACACCACCTAGCTGTAACAGACATCATACTAGTATTTCTCAACACTTTAATCATACTAGTGTTTCTCAACACTTTAATCAAACAATGTTCCTAAACACTACATTGGATTGCAATTTATGACAAAGTTAATCTCATATACTCAGACATGAAAACATATTGCTTGATTCCAAGTTATGATTGATGATTCTCTACTGTGATTGAAAAATGAATCAATGGTTTTTCTCAATACTACTTAAAAACATATAGACTAATCTTGGTTTGATTATGACTCTTTTATGTTCCGATAATATTTCAAAATAGGGGCATGTAAGTAGTTATGAATTTTCTTTGATTGATTATCAATTGATAAATTTATGTCTTTTGAGTTACTCCATGACTTCATTTCAAAGACAAAGAGTCGCAAGGATAGGGGGTATAATATTTTCTTGGTTTTCTACGTATGGTGATTGTTTCAATGATCCTATAAATTTCACCTAACTTGGATGTTTATGGTAAGAGCTGACAACATGAGTGGATAGTCGCATATATCTCGATCCTTGTTATGTGTAAACTACGGTGAAGTTGAACCAATTTCTTTGTCTGTTTCTAAATCATATTATTAGTAAGGTGTATGACACATTATGTACCCAAGGATATGAATATCAAAGGTCATTATGGGTCACGTATCTTACATTACACATGAACAACAGATGATTCTTCAAAGCAAAAGGAGATAACTGACAAGTCATCCTGGCCTCTATGCCTTGATGCTTAGGTTTATTTTCAACATTGCATCCAATAAACATAGTATTCATACTTTCACGATGCCTTGTGGGTATTAGTGATAGTTGTACTATCCGATGATGTCCGTTACAAAAATGCCCAATGATGATAAAAATGCTACAATATATACAAATCAGTCACAGTCCTAGGAGTCTGCATGTAGATGCATTTAAAGATTGCATGATTCATTTTAAAGCAGCATAAGGACTTGAGCTAAAAATTATTTCCTGGCTCATCTGAAATCCAAGTTAACTACTTAATCTATATTACTGATATTAAATGTCATTGTATATCCATGGCATATATCCTGCATTCATAAATGAGAATGAGAAAATACGAAAACAAAGCATTCAAGAATTGCATTCCTTTTTACATCCTAAGTGCATCCATACATATATTTTCATAAAGAAACTCTCAAAAACATACATCTGCATATTCATCTAGAATCATTCCAAACACATTTATATATCAGTAATAAATCAAAGAGCATAAATGATGTCATTACATGAATCTATTCTAACTCATCAACAAACCAAGTACATAATCACATGTGCATCAATCTAAATTCAAAATTCAATTTTGTTCTTCTTAGATCAACCAGGAACAAAATCGAACGCGCTGACAATGTTTTTAACAACACGCTACACATTTTACGACAGTCTCACAAAAAATGCAAGATTGTTATACATGTTCAGGAAATGATTTGAAGGCTTTATGCAATCATTTTTATGGGTTCTCTATCATTGAATTGCACATTATTCTTCAAAATCTTGGTCCTACATCATTTTATCACACTCCAAACTTATATTTTCACATTGTTAACTTGGTAAAATTATGTTTTCTCTTAATACACCTTCGCTTCATCATTTCTTCTAATTGGTTATTTCTCATTCCAATCAATCTGTTCAAGTGATATATCATTCTATAGAGGTATTTTATTCTTTTTCCTTCGATTTCATTCCCAAGGGGGGCATCATCACACTTAAAATTATTTAAATTCTTTCTCAAAAATCATTAAAATGACTTCATCATCAAAAGACTAGGGGCATGGCAGTTTCCTTTGATCAAGTTGAGACTGTTGGATAAAAGGCTTTGGCGCTCACAAACCAAATATCTATGTCTACGTATTCTTAGATCTTTATTAATCTCCTAGAATCTTTGCACTGACCTTCATTTGATAAATTTCGAAGTCAGTATTATCAATTCTTGTTCGATCAAGTTCAGAATTGGTATCTTTAAGATCTTTGTTTTATTGACCTTTTTTGATCAATTTCAAAGTCAATACTATCATTCTTAGTTCAATCAAGTGCGAGACTGATCTCAATAGATATTTTTTTCAATCAAGTGTGGAATTCTAAAAATTTTTGAAGTCAACATCAAACATTCTTTGAATCATTGCACTGCTCGCACATCAATTCAAAGAGGGGAAAATGTAACCACCCTAATTTGGTCTGCTCTGACCAGAGACCCTATTTTCCCTAAGTTTGATCATACCCCTAATTATGTCAAGACAATTCTTCAATTAATTGGCATAATTCATTTAAATCAAATTTAATTTCCTAAAAATCAAAGTGATCTTATCACTAATTTACATTAATTTCCTTAGCCAATTAAATCAAATCAAAAGAATTAAATACATAAATAAGGTAATTAATTAAAAGGAATTAAATAAATTCCCTAATTACAACTCCTCACTTGCAAAATGGAAATTCAATCCACTAGCTAATGAGAGTTAAATCACTTGGATCACCTCACGTGGATCACCAAGGATTCAATCTCCACCTCTCTTCATAACTCAATCTTGACCTCTCATTCCTCAAATTCTTCTACAAAAGGAATGAATTTTGAGCTCAATGGGCCCCTAATTCTTAGAATTTCATTTACATCCTTATGCTGCTTTGATTTCTAACAATCTAAGTGCATTCTTAGTTCATATTTTCATAGTAATTACATAATTTCTCTTTGGGAGCTCTAAAACGAACTCTGTTTGAGAATTTAGCTTGCATTATCTCATAAATCTTCCATTATAAGCTTGAATGTGTCACTGATTTATGCATAATTTGAGGGAAAATTATAGCATTTATCACACTCTTCTTAGGTAGGAAGCAATATGTCAATTTTACTGATTTCTATGTGCCTTTACTCTTATGTTTCATGTTTTTCTCACTAATGTAATGACATATTGAAGTGTTGTGTTGCATCTTGCAGGTCCAAAATATACACACAGTGGCCATCGAGTGTATCACTTTTACTATGAAGTCTGTAACCCTATTAAAACTCTCACCCAGTTCCCTGACTTCACTTTTTAGCACCTGTAATTTATCTTTGGATCCAAAGTCCTGGATCTTATCTTGAAGCTGTTGAATTTATTCCTTCATTTGAATCATGTTGCCCTTAGCATCCTCATTTCTGTCATCTAAGGCCCCATCCTTATTCCCCCAATATCCTTCTTATCCATAGTATCCTAAGGTTGGTCTAAAACCAAAGTTGCAGTAAGTGGAGACTCAGTCTTTTGTTCTCCCATCATTTTCTTTTTTGAGAAGTCCACAGTGGGCAATTTAAAAATAGCCAAAATTTGTGTGGATTCCTAGCTTCTCTCACCTCCCTCCCTTGTCATGGTAGCTTTACCTTTTTCCTTATCAAATATGTCCTCCTTAATTTTTATTTTTTTCCCTTTATTGTTTTCTTCACTTCTCCCTTTTTGCCTCCCTTCTTCCCCCTCGAAATCCACCTCTTCATCATTTACCTTAAGCTACCTTTTTCCTAACAGCCTTTTGTTTAACTCAGGTGTTGGAAGAAATCTTGTGGGACCTCCTCCTACTTTCATTGTCTTCCTCTTCATCTGCAGAGTCAATGTTAATTTAAACTTCTCCCACCAAATCAGCTTTGTCTTGGCGAGAATCCTTAGGATTTTTCCTCGTGGGAATAGGCATTTTTGAGGATGAGGTAGGTTGAGACGGGGAAGCCACAATCTCATTAGGTTTATTTGTAGGGATGAAAATAATTTCATATACATAAATTAACTAATGCTTTTGGTGCCAAGGTTAGCAACATTAACAATAAGTTAAAGTCCAACAGTGATGAGGTTGATAAGAGAATTTCTAAATTGTTGGAATTAAAGAGTTTTTTGGTCCCCAAACAAGAAAATTTGCAACAAGGTGTAAAGGAAGATGAGAAAAATTTGGCATTTCCAGATGTGTGCACAATAGATTGACTTGAGGAATTATCATTTTTGTTCAGTGGTTAGATTGCAACTGTGGAAATTCTACTGAACTATTGAGACAGTGATCTATAGATTTTAAAATTCAATTTCAATGATGTCTTCAGTAGAATGTAACTAGGTGCTACTACTCTTATATTAATATAAAATTTTGACTCTTTTTGTCATACCTTTGTCATTGTTGTCAAAGGGGGAGTGAATGTAATGATGTACTTAAGTTGAAATCTAGCTAAGTTCATGCAAAATGTAATAGTAATGGTTAAGGGGAGTAGTATACATGATTGTAATTCCTAGGGGGATCTTTTGAGCTATTGGGAATTAATTTACTACTTTGCAATGTAATGTATTGTCATGTGTTACATTAGTGACTATGTTTTTCATTGATGTCAACACACTATTTGGATATCAGCATAGTGTTTTAGTGAAGATTGTCAGAATAGTAGACAGAGATTGAGTTAGCACAAATAGAGAATTACAAACGAGGTTATGCGCAGTTGAGAACATATTTTAGATAGTATCGTGATGATGTGGTTAAGAGCATGTATAGAGATTCAATTTTTGGTGACAATTATTCAAGATTTATTGAAGATTGTATTTTGACAGAGTTTCTGAGAGTCAGTTTGTGATGTTTTGATTATATATTTTTACTTGTATAGAATTTGGTTTTCCAATGTTATGCAGATTTTGAAGATAGTATGAAGGTGATCTAACTAAGACCTCTTAGTCTAGGATCGTACATGTGAAGAATTACTAGGTTTGTGATCCGACAGCGCTGTGTAATTATATAAAGTGCATTGTTTTATATTTCATAATTGTTTAGGCTTAATTGGTTGACTCAATTGTGAAGTATTGGGCTTGGTATAAAGGAAAGATTTTTTTATTTGATTTCATATGAATGAAGGATGATGATATAGAGAATGACAATGTATGTATGATTTTGTAGCAGTATTAAAAGAAATGTAAAGAGTGAAGTGTGGTGATCTGAAGGAGTGTATGTGAAGCGAAGTTGGAAGACCTGGTATTTGAGATCTGGTAGTATTTGGTGCAGTAGAGGCACAGTTAGAGAAGAGAGGATATAGAGTTTTAGAATTTAGTTTATTTGGTATATTATATTATGAATAATACAAAGATCAGTTTGATAGTGGATTTAGTGGTCTCGCCCTTGAAGTTGTTTGGACAGTGGGTCCTTCTACCTTCCATAACTCCTAACAGGGTTAGAATCTTTTAATAGGGATTCAAAGTCTCCTAATAGGGACTAATATGTATTGAATGTATTTCATAGACTCCTAACAAAGTCCATCCTCTCACAAGAAATTTTCATATAAGTAAACCTTTTTTATGGACATCATTCCCACCGGGGTTTACTCTTTGATCAAGAGGTTCCCTAGTTAACAAATCTGGTGTTATTATGTATGGTTGTCTTTTTGTGGTTGTTGTTATTTTTATTTACATGTTTCAGATTTAATAAGGTTGATAAAAGTTATATTATTCATATAACTAATTCACCCCCCCCCCCCCTCTCTTAGTTATCTTGGTGGACTTTACTTTTTAACAATTGGTATTAGAGCATCAGGTCCTTGAAGGAAAAGTTTAATAGCTTAAGGAGATCAATGGTAACTCATTTGAGGAAAGAAATTCCTAAGTTTGATAGAGTTAATTATGATAGCTGCAAAGAGAAGATGAAGACACACTTGTTATGTTTAGGTCCAGGATATTGGTTGATTAATAAGAATGTGAAAGAAATCATTGAAGAGGATAAGATAGAGGAATGTACTGTAACTGAGAGAGATTTATTCATGTGTAACATACTTGCCAAAGAAGAAATTTTGTTAGCACTTCCTTCGAATGAGTACAGTCAAGTAAAAACTTTGAGAACATCTCATGAAATTTGGTTATCTTTGGAATATACTATTGAAGGTGACAAGCATGCTAAGTGAATTAGATTACAAAATTGGATATGTCTATTTCATGAAGAAAAAATAATGGAAGATGAATCAGTTAGAAGTTATATTGGCAGAATATCAGAGATTGTGATGACATGTAACTGATTGAATGTTTGAAGATGTTAAGTTGATCACCGAAATGTAGAAAGATAATGCAAGACATTAAATCAGTTAATGGAGTGTATTGTCATTGATGTCAACTTGATATAATATATTCGGTTATAATCAAAGTGTTATAGACTTCAGAGATTCAAAGAGATAAAGATTATGCTTTCAGTAATGCATAAAAGACAAGTATTCACTATGTGACTATAAACACCGACGGTTAGTAGAACTCGACAGATAGACATCACCAAAAGTCAAGTCACAGTGATGCCCAAGCAAGAACACCGATGAGCATTACCGATGAGTAGAATCAAGCATAACCGACAACCAAGAACATAGTGTTAATTGACGGAGAAGCCCGAGGAGAACTGGAGTTTTGACCGAAGCTATCAAAGAGTTAAACACTAAAATTAAATTAAGTTCAGAAATGACAAAATATCTAGCTGGTAGAGCTAAATATAGACTTAACTGGTAGTTATCATTGTTTTCATCGACAAAATAAAGCCAGAGATAAGTAAAGGATTTAAAGTTGTTTTTTCTAGTTGGAAAGAAGATCTCTACGAGATAAAATAGGAGTTTTGCTTTAAATCTGATTGGCTAAGATTGTGGATCATGCCAAGATTGAGAACATCAAGAACCTAAAAATGGTGATGTCATGTCTATTTAAGAGACAAACTTGATTCAATACAGATCAAGGGGAGTGAATGAAAAAGAGGATACTAAAGAGAAACTGTTGAAGAGAAACTTCATACAGTGTTGATCAATCTAGCTAAGAAAAGAGATAAAGTTTTCTGTAGACATCAAGAAATAGAGCACACCATCACCAAGCAGAAATAAAGTGGAGCAAAGGTATTAACAGAGATATATTGATCAGATTAGTTTTATGAGATTACAATAGATCTAAAAATTTGCAAGTATAAGTTGTATATGTGAACAAATCATATTGTGTCAGTTTAACCATTGATACAGAAAGTCTCTTAACTGAGCAGGATTTAAATATCCTTTCCATATTGAGATACATCCCAAGGAGTATTAAAAATTTTGATCATGAAGATAACATGAGATGCCAGATACCATTTGACAAACTAGAAGAGTTTGGACAAGGAAGGTAGCATAGAGATGCCCGATAGCAAGTGACAGACTAAAATTTTAAATCCTCTAACAAGGTCACACCTAACAGTGTGTTTGTAACCTTTAACAGGGTTGGCTCTTCACCGAGCTCACTTTAGAAGAGTGGAAATTTTGGGTTACCGGTCCCAAGTGGTTTTTCCCCTAACAGGGTTTCCAAATTAAAAATCCATGTTTCAATGTGTTTACGAGTCATTACTTTAGTGTTTTGCATTACACATAGCTTAACTGTTGATTAGTATACTCTAGATAATTTACTATCTTTCAATAAATTAACAGACTACTACTCGGTAAACATACACTATAAGGTTTAACAAAGCATTCCAATCAGTAGTAATTTGATAATAGTAATTGAAGGCATTCATCTTATAGGACTGAAGATAACTAGAGGCTTAATATTATGGTACTAAGTTTTAAGGGTTCATTATTAGAATATTTTTGAGGCCATTGATTCACCCCCCCCCCCCTCCCCCCACTCTCAGTTATTACTAACAAATTGTTNATTTTTGAGGCCATTGATTCCCCCCCCCCCCCCTCCCCCCACTCTCAGTTATTACTAACAAATTGTTGTAGGTATAAAAGATTATGAAGTAAATAAAGATGAAGATGAGATTATATGGAAGATTTTGAAAACCTTGACCCTAACATTCAAGAAGACAGTGCAGATGATAGAACAATTTATCCCTTGCACTGAGAAATTCACTAGAGAGACTCTTCTTGGAAGATTGGAATTAGCAGAGATAAGTTTGAAATAGTCTGGAGACTTGCCTAGAATTGAAACAACTTTTAGCACACTGAGTGTTCATCCTAATTCTAAAAGGAATGTTAATGGAGACTATGTGAGAAAAAACAGATCTAAATGTGAAGAAGACAAAAAGATTGAAGAAGGAATTGCCCTACATTTGAAGAGAGAACCTGAAGGTAAGAAATTTTTAAATGTTGTACTTGTCAAGAATATGGTCATTTTGCATCTAAATGTCCTAAGAGAGTGAAGAAATATAAGAAAAACTTTAAGCCTATAAGACATAAAGAATGTTATTATGCTAATGATGAAGAATTTGGAGCTAGTATTGAGAAATTCTTGAGTGAAAGTGATAATGAAAGTGATGAGATAGGATTTGTTGCAATTAAAGAAGAAAGTCCTGAAAAGGAAGTTAGAGAAGAGAAAGCCTTAGTGTCCCAAGTTGAAAAGAAAACTGATTGGATCATAGACAGTGGTTGTTCTCATCATATGACTAGTGATATGGATAAATTTTTAAATCTTAACAACAATGATGGAGGAATTGTTAGAGATGAAAACAATGCACCTTGTCATATAAAAGGAATTGGATCTATTACACTTGATGGAAAAACTAATACTAATGATGTTTATTTTGTGGATGGATTGAAACATAATCTTTTGAGTGTTGGATAGTTACTTGATATAGGTTAGCAAGCATGGTTTGCAGAAAAGGCTCATACTATCAAGAATAAGCATGGTAATATGGTTGGTACAAGTACAAGAACTAGAAGTAACATTTTTTAGTTGAACCTTGCTGAGATGACATGTTTGATTACTAAAGTTGATGACAGTTGGCTATGGCATAAAATATTTTGTCACATAAATTTTGATAACATTGTGGAATAAAGTACCACATTTGCAGTTAGAGATTTGTCTAAGAATGTGAAACCTACTAACATGGTATGCAAAGAATGTGTTATGGAAAAATAGAAGAGAAGTTCTTTTCCAAGAAAGAAGTTCACTACAGAAGCAAAGTTGGATATTTTTCATACATATTTGAGTGGTCCTACCGGAACAAGATTATTTTATGGTGAAATTTATTTTATGATTCTTGTTGATGATTTCACTAGAATGATGTGGGTAGCTTTTCTTAAAGAAAAATCAGAAGCATTTGAAAATTTTAGATTGCTTAAGAATAGAGTTGAGAATGAATCATGAATGAAGATTACATGTTTAAGATTAGATAGAAGAGGAGAATTTACTTCAAGTGAGTTTAACACCTTTTGTGAAGTGAATGGTATTAAGAGATAGCTTTCAGCCCCTAGAACACCTGAGCAGAATGATATTACATAAAGAAGGAACATGTCTATAACTGAAAGAGTAAGAGCTATGTTGTTTGAGAATGATGTGGCAAAGACATTTTGGAGAGAAGCAATTAATACAATAGTATATACAATGAACAACATACGAATCAGAGAAGATACAAACATGACTCCTTATGAATTGTGGTTTGGACATGCATTGTTAGTAAAATACTTTAGAATTTTTGGAAGTAAGTGTTATATTAAAAGAGATGATGACATTGGTAAGTTTGACCATAGAAGTGATGAAGGTATATTTCTTAGATATTAATTGAAAATAAAATCCTTTAGATGTTCCAATCAGAGAACTAAAACTATTTTAGAGAGCGCAAATGTTAAAGTGGATGAAAATTTTAGAATTTAGGAAAGAATACTTGATTATGACTCAGAAGAAGAAGCTCATCCTAGAACTAATCAAGAGAATGTTGAATTATTTTTTGAGACTAACAATGATTTGTAGATTGATATTCATGATAAGGAAGATAGTGAAGAGCAAAGATCTAAACTGAGATCTGAACCTAGATCTAAACCTAGAATTGAAGCAAGAGTTGAAACAACAACACCAAAAAAGAATTTGACAAAGAATCACCCTGCAGAGCATATTATTGGAAGAAGAGACACGGGAGTTATGAAAAGAATTATGTTTGATTTCTCTGATTGAACCTAAAAGTACTGATGAAGTTTGTAAGGATGATCATTGGATTCATGCAATGCAGGAAGAATTAGATCAGATTGAGAAGAATAACACATGGGAATTAGTCCCTGGACCTAAAGACAAAAATGTTATTGGAACTAAATGGGTATTCAAAAACAAGATGAATGAACAAGGAAAAGTTATAACGAACAAAGCAAGACTAGTATGTAAAGGATATTCACAACAAGAAGGTATTGACTATGAAGAAACGTTTGCACCTATTGCAAGACTTGAAGAAGTAAGAATTTTTTTGGCTTATGTACCTTATAAGAAATTCAAAGCATATCAGATGGATGTGAAGTCATCATTTCTGAATGGTGAATTGGAAGAAGAAGTTTGCATAGAGAAGCCTGATGGATTTCCCTTGACACATGAAGGTGATATGGTATGTAAGTTGAACAAAGCATTATATGGATTGAAGCAAGCACCCAGAACCTAGTATGTGATGTTGGATAAGTATTTCAAAAAATTGGGATTTGGTAAAGGAACTACAAATAGTTACTTATATCTAAAATAAATTGAGAATGGTTTATTGATTGTTGTTATTTTGTTGATGACATAATCTTTGGAGGTGAAGATGAAGCAAGTGATGAGTTATCTAATGAAATGAAGATAGAATTTGAGATGAGTATGATTGGAGAAATGAAATTTTTCTTAGGTTTGCAGATTGTGCAGAACAGTGATGGTATTTTCTTATCTCAAACTAAGTATCTGAAAGACTTATTGCAAAGATTTGGAATGGAAAATTGTAAGCTTGTTTGTACACCCATGGTAAGTGGTCACAAGTTATCTAACAAAGATGAAACACCTAAAGTTGAATAGAGAAAGTACATGTCCATGATTGGAGGATTGCAATATTTGACTCATACAAGACCAAATATATCTAATGCAGTTGGAATTGTTGCAAGATTTCAAGCTAATCCTAAATAATCACATTATGCAGCAGTGAAAAGGATATTTAGATATTCAAAAGGAACAATTGATTGCAGATTGTGGTATGATGGATCAAATGATTTTACCCTATGTGCATATACAGATGTCAATTGGGGAGGCAGTGTAGATGATAAAAAGAGTACAAGCAGTGGAGCATTTTTTCTTGGAGGAAGATTGGTTTTGTGGCTAAGTAAGAAACATAATTGTATCTCACAGAGCACATCAGAAGCAGAATATGTAGCAGCAACAAATAATTATAATCAAATAATGTGGATGAAACAAATGTTGAAGGATATTGGAATTGAATTTAAGGAACATGTTATCATACATTGTGATAACACAAGTATAGTAGGTATGTCAAAGAACCCATTATTACATTAAAATACAAAGCATATAGAGATAAAGTATCCTGTTATAAGAGAGAAAGTTGCAGAGAAAGAAGTCATACTTGAGTATATTAGTAAAAAAGAGCAGATAGACGATATTTTTACAAAGCCTTTACCTAAGGATACATTTGAGTATTTGAGAGGTATGCTTGGGGTTATGCCCCGACCTAATTTTGAGCAGCGATGCAACAGTTGTATCAGTCCAGTGGCACATAGCACTATATTCTTTTTGGACTGATTACAGATGCTTCCTCTATGGGGGAGTATCTGTGTTTGAGATGAGTCATGAAGGACTCTTTTTAAGTGGTCTTTTCAAACAATGTCTTTGGACATTCGAGCTAGTATTGGATTAACATAGTGATGCCTTTTGTCATTGATGTCAATGGGGGAGAAGAATACATGAAAAAAAAAAGTGGAGAAACAAGTTGAAAAATAGTGGAAATAGTGAATAGTATACATAATGAGGAAGACAATGATTGATGAAGAAGATTTGATGAAGACAAGAGCAGTAGCAGAGTTTTGGATTCATGGAACATTGGATTTTTTTCATCTATTTTGTCATTAATGCTAAAGGGGGAGATTGTTAACATTAATAGAGTTGTCATATGTTACATTAGTGACTGTTTGTCATTGATGTCAACATACTGTTTGGATATCAGCATAGTGTTTAAGTGAAGATTGGTAGAATAGAAAATGATTGAGTTAGCACAGACAAAGAATTGAAGATGAGGTTATGTGTAGTTGAGATTGTATTTTAGATAGTATTGTGATGATGTGGTTAAGAGCATGTATGAAGATTCAATTTTTGGTGACAGTTATTCAAGATTTATTAAAGATCGTATTTTAACAGAGTTTTTGAGAGACAGATTGTAATGTTTTGATTATATCTTTTTACTGGTATGGAATTTGGTTTGCCAAAGTTATGCAGATTTTGAAGATAGTATGAAGGTGATCTGACTAAGACCGCTTAGTCTAGGATTGCACATGTGAAGTATTATTAAATTTTTGTGCCGACAGTGTTGTGTAATTATGTAACGTGTATTGTTTTATATTTTGTAATTGTTTAGGCTTAATTGGCCGACTCAATTGTAAAGTATTGGGCTTGGTATAAAGGAAAGATTGTTTATTTGATTTCATATGAATGAAAGATGATGATATGGAGAGCGAGCATGTATGTATGATTTTGTAGCAGTATTGAAAGAAATGTAAAGAGCGAAGTGTGACGATCTGAAGGATTGTATGTGAAGTGAAGTTGGCAAATCTGGTAGTATTTGGTGCAACAGAGGCACGGTTAGAGAAGAGAGGATATAGAGTTTCAACATACATTTTATTTGGTATTATTCTATTCTGAATAATACAGAGATCAATTGGACAGTGGATTAAGTGGTCTTGCCCTTGAAGCTATTTGGACAGTGGGTCCTTCTGCCTTCCACAACTCCTAACAGGGTTATAATATTATAACATGGATTCAAAGTCTCCTAATAGGGACTGATATGCACTGAATGTATTTCATAGACTCCTAACAGAGTCTATCCTCTCACAAGGAATTTTCATATTAGTACATCTTTTTGTGGGCTTCATTCCCACCGGGGTTTACTCTTTGATCAAGAGGTTCCCTAGTTAACAAATATGGTGTTATTGTGTATGGAAATCTTTTTGTGGTTGTTGTTATTGTTATTTACATATTTCAGATTTAATAAGGTTGATAAAAGTTATATTATTCAGATAATATATTCACCCCCCCTCTCAGTTATCTTGGTGGACTTTACTTTCTAATAGTAATGTATTTTCCATTTTTGTAGTAGATTAGACACTTAGGCAAATTTCCTTTTTTATTTTTCTAAGTGTTGCCACCAATGCCAAAGGGGGAGATTGTTGGCAATTGTTTAAGATGATATGAGTATTGATCATGATAATGTATTGTGGTTTTGTCATTGTTGGATACATGATGTATTGGAGGCAAGAGATCAACTTTACCAATGGTGTTGAAGATCTAATTGAAGAAATAACTAAGTGTTCAGTCAACCGGGCATATGACAGTATGCAAGATTCAAGCGACCGGGTCTAGAGTTAGAAATTGATTTATGATGTGTGATCATACATTTATCATCTATAGAGGCATATACTGCTATATGTATGATTTCATCAATTAGTTTGAAGATCTATGCAAGTTATTGAGGATTCAAGCAACACCGAAAGGAAGAACATGAGACAAACAAAACAAGTTTGGTTAGATCGGTTTCCCGGTCTATTTAATATTTGTAAATGATTATTTGCAACCCAAATAATATTGTGCTGACTTTATTGAGTTTACCAATGTGTTTTGGTGCAATAGGATTTGGATTTTTATGTCGGTGGGTAAAACATTTGAGGGTAGGAGGTCGACTGTAATAAAGTTGTTATAAAAGAAGGATGAATTGTGATTTAGGGTTAATATTGTGGTGATTAGACAACACGATAAGAGATTGTGGTTGTGTGAATTTGTTGTATGTTGAAGGAGGCACTATGATCAGAACTGAAGTGGATTTGTCAAACATGAAGGTCAATATCAGATCAGTTACTCTTGGGTCTATATCAAGGAAAGTTGTAACAAGTTTGCAAGTAAAATCCTTTGACTAGGTCGCTCCTAACACGGTGAGCGAGATCTTTAATATGATCTGAAGTGTAAATCCTTTAACCATGTGACTCTTAGAAGGATTTTGAAATCTCTTAATAGAGTAGTCTTTAATAGGACTTATATTAGCTTCTAACAAGGCTAAAATACTCTTAACCGGGTATACCCCTAACAGGGTGTTTGTAATTGCTCCTAACAAGGTATATTTCTTTGGTGCGCTAGTGAAATTTGTGGATATCATTCCACATGTGCTTTTCTCCCTCTAACAAGGGTTTCAACGGGAAAAATCTTGTGTGTTGAGTCTACATTTTGTGAATACTTTAGTTGTTAAGTTTCTACATAGTATTTTCATTTACATGTTGGGTACCGTGGAATCTATTTAAGAAGAGTTTCATATTTGTGGTTGCACTGATTCACCCCCCTCTCAGTGCCTTTAAAGACTAAAAATTATAATATATTGTTATAAATAATATTATTATTTTATATATTACAATATATAATATTATATATAGTATAATATATTGTAATGTATTATAATATATTTTAATATATTATAATACATTATAATATATTATATTAATAATATAATATATTTTAATATAATATTATAATATAAGAAAAGAAAAGAAGAGAGAGAGAGAGAGAGAGAGAGAGTATTAAATAATATGCATTATAATATAATATAATAATATTCTATTATAATATATTAAATAATGAGTAAATATTAAAAAATATAATATAACATTATTAAAATAAATTATAATATAATATTAAAATATAATGAGTAAATATTAAACAATATAATATAATATTAAATAATATTATATTATAATATTTTATTATTATATATTATAATATAATATTCATAATATCATATTATATAGTATCAATTTTATGATGTGTTACATATAAGATATCTGATAAGTATCGGGTTTTCGATAGTTATCGGATACCTAATACCCTTCATGCCTTGGTGTTTCCTTTGGCCAGGTGTACTGACACCTAGGCCTACCAGAAAATTATGAAATATTGTGTGAGATAACAACTGTAGGTTTTCATTTGTTATCTCTCATACATCCATCATACACACATCGAGAAATATTGTCTTCAGATAACCACCCGTAACTTTCAAATGGTTCATTTTCTGAGGATTTCACCACTAAGGAACTTAATTGGGCTCATTCTAGACAAACCCATGACTTGGATTTTTGAGATTCATCCTCATCTGCTGGAAAATTGCAAAGTAAATATTTTTGTACATATTAAAAACAGTTCAGTTACAACAACAAGAAGATTTTGGTTTCTTCCAAACAGTTGGCACATGCTCATTTCATCCATTTGGCCTACATTCACAATCATCATGTCTACTTGTAGAAGTGATGAACTAAGCTGGAAGCTAGAAAGAAAATTAAATCCATAAGAACAAAGTGAATATAAAATGATAAGGAATCAATGTGGTAAAACATAGAAGTTGAAAGATTACATAAAGTTTGCATTCTTCTCCTTGCTGCAAAATATATTTTCAGAGACTAGAAATCAAAGTGCTTATTAGTAAACACAACCAACAATTATTTTCCATATTATAATTTAAAAACCATATTAAATACCTCTTATATATACGTAATCATATGCAACATAAAGGCTACAAAATGGTATGATATCTAACAAAAATGGAACACGGGAATGGTAATGAAGGTAGATGAAATAGGATAATGTGGCATAAAATGGGATGTAAATGGCTCTCATCACCACTCAGCTTGGTTGGCCTAGGATGTGTGTGCCCCACAAAAATGTCTACACGACATCCACTCATCCCGCAAATCTAAAAACATGCAGTGAGCTATTGAATCATTAAAACTACCATCTCTATAGTGTAACACCTCATTCCATCGCCCACCAATGCTGAAGATTCAACCTTTTCCATTATAATCCAATTTTCAAGCTTTGTTTGGTTTTCTTCACTCACATTTTGGTCTTCTTTGGCATTCTTTCTTGATCTATCTCCATTTTTATTTTCTCCATACTTCATTTTCATAGTGATCTCATCATGTTTGAGCTTATTGTTCTATTGGGATAAGTTGTTGCAATCTTTTGGCCATCCTTGCCTTCACTTCGTTGAGCTTTTACTTTGTAGTGGTGAAGGGGAGTTATTCCTATTATTTTGTTTTGCATCTAGTTTAGTATATCATACTTCTTTATCAATATCTTGCAATATTATCATTTGTCAATTTGTCTTTACAATTATCTATCATTTTTTATCTTGTCTATTCATTTTCTTTGGAGGTGGAAACACCAAAACAAGGATCTAACTAAAGTAGGTCTCCAAAAAACCACCCAACATTTTCCATTGTCTTTGTGTGTGAAGGTCTGTTGGAAGGATAAAGCATATCTCCTCCTTGGGATTCTTCTACTTCTTTCTCCATTTGTAAGTTCTCTTGTGTCTTTAACTTTGTATTTACATCTTGGTCATATCCCTTGTATTATGTTAGTATTCTACTTTACATTTTGTTATTCTAGTTACTTTGTGTTATCTTCCTAGGTTTCTCTGCCAACTTTCATATTTTATCTACACAGGACACACATGTGTTGTAATGCAAGCCTATACTTTTTGTTGTCCCAGACCCATGCATGTGTCTTGAACATTGAGTTCACAGAGTTACATAATTCATTATGATAGATATTTTGTTTCCAATAGTTAAAATACTTTTATCTCTTGTTATAGTATAGTCATTTCAGTTTCTCGCATTTCATATTTTAGTTTGTTTTAAGACTTTGATTATTTTGTTGTCTTAATCCCCTAACTCACCAGAGCATTAGTTAAGTGAGGTGGCACAAGGATAGTTTATCCTTCAAGACTTTAACTAGCCTTGAGATCGGTGAACTTTTCCTTCTCTACACCTATGTCTTGACTGGGGGCAAGAAATATGTCATGATTCCCTAAAACGTTCTAAAAAAATCCTAAAAGTGAGAAAAAGGCCTAAAAATATCCTAAAAAGAGTTACAATTTTTTTTTTTTAAAAAGACGTAAAAAATGTCCCCAAAAAATTGGAAAAAATCCACAAAAGTCTGAAAAATCATAAAATGTTCTCAAATTTTTTTTTAAAAAAATTAGAAATCACAAAAACCCAAAAACTATTTTTCAATGTTGTCCATAATAAAACCTTTATTTTTGCAACAACAGTCATTAAATAAATGCAAATGCAAAACAAGTATGCAATGTAGAACAAGTATGAAATGTTTTTCAAGAAGTCTCGGGATAGGTGTTTTGGGTGTCTACATTGACATGTTCACACATGAGCAAAGTATCCCATGTATAAATATTGTCATGGATCACAATGCTCATTATTATCACACATACCTCGACCCTTAACACATGCATCCTTAGATGGATGAGAATATTCCTTATCTGTTATAAGTGCCTATCAAATGCAAATGAAAATATAACACATTGATCTTCCACTACTTGGTATGAACATACCCATTTGCTAAATAAAAGTAGATAAATGTTAAAAATAATCACACCAGTGATAACCCATAATATGAAAATAAAGTGGTACCTATCATTTCAAGACTTTGACCTAGGTTTATCATTTTTTCAAAATCTAATTTGTCACTCTCTAGTCTAACCCAGGTCACTAACATTTCTTCTATCAATCAAATTGGTCAATCAATCAATCTATAAAATTGGTCAAATTAGTCAATCAATCAATCATCACTTGTCTTATACAAGATGTGTCTTTCCTAAAACTAGATGTTATTGCTTGTCTTATACATAGTGTCACTTTCCCAAAACTAGACACTATCATTAGTTTTATACATGAGGGTCCTTCTTGAAACCATGCATGATTCTTATCATCCATCTCCTATCTATCTAATTCATCTTATCCATCAACCATCTCTATATCTTATGTTGATCAAATAACCATCATCACCTACTAGTATTGTTCACTTCTTACTAAGTACTCTTCTCTTTTATCACATTTCATCTAACATTCATCTTGGAAATATCCATGTCTAATTTTGTCCTAATTTTTAGTTTAGAGAGGGAACATTTCGTCAAACACTTGTCATGTTAAGTCATTGTATACTAATTTTTCAAAGATCATTGCTATGTTTTGGTGTTTGAATAATATGGTTTATTCATGTATGCTTCTCCAATAAATATTAACAATAAATTTACATCATATTGAAATACCTAAAATATCATCAACAAAAACAAATTTTGAATTATTCATTCAATTTGCAATTGATATTTTAGAAAACAATTTGCATGCAACCTTAATGGATAGTAAAATACCATTTTATATCTCAGACATTACAAAAAACATTTGGTTTAAGAATCTTAAAGTATTCAGACCTAAGACTCAAAAGATATCAGACTTGGAAATAATATGAAGTTTCATATTATACATCAGTAATACCAATTGTCCTTGGGATGCATGAACAATGGAGAAGAAGAGCACATCAAATTCAGTCTTCACTTAAAAATTGATAACCCTCTTTCTTTTAACAATGTTAATTATGGATAGCAATTGACAACCAATCCTTGGTGAATAAGGAAAATTTGGGTGAATACTAATAATATGAAGCCACATAATTCAAAATTTCCACTTATTTGCATTGCTGAATTAATTATGGCTGACATCAACCCTCAGGGAGAGGAGTATGGCTAAAGAAGTGATTTATTAGTGTCTCCAAAACCCTGATATGTTGAAGTATGTACCTGGTTCAACCTACAGATTTGTTCTAAACTGAAACCCTCAAATTTTTGACCCCTTGAATGCAATTTCCAAATTCTTAGTGTTGTACAAAACTAGAGATTGGCATGTCCTTCCCTCTGATCTACAATTTAGAAATATAAATTCCCTCTCTAGAAAATCATTTTTCACTTTGCAATGACTGAAATGATCTACTAAAGATAAATTATGCAACCAAACTGATCACAATGTTATTCTTAGAGTTGTATGGCTAGCTAGATGTCCTCCAAGAAAGACCAAAATACTGAAAGTCTTCAGATCTGCACCTCTCACTCTTGAACAATGAATATTTACCCTTTCTTAGTGAAATTAGGAAAAATTCTTCAAGTCTTCAACACCCATATTATGACAACAACTGGTAAACAATGTAACACAATCACCAATAGGCTGAGGGGAATGTCCCAAGCTTGCAATCCCAGAATTTTTCATTTCTAAGTTTGTAATTTGTAGAAACCCTACGTTTCAGAGGCTCCTTCAACAATGATTTTTTTTCAAAATAATAACTTGCATAGTGCCCATGATGATCTGTCCTCTTCCTTTTATTCACTTTTATTTTCTTGCCTAACCCTAATTTTGAATTAGGGTTTCATTTGTCCCTTTTGTTAAATAAACAACTTTATTTTATTGTATTACTTTATTACCTTATTAAAAAGTGATTATGTGTATGTATAAATCATACCTTCATGAAATAAAGGTGCTATCTATCAATTCTATGGAAACAATAATACAATTTAATCTAAGAATTGATAAATAAAGCATTTAACATCTCATGGATATCTAACTAAGCTTTTATAATAGAGCTCTCAACCTTAATCTCTACTAGTGACAATCCTAGAATGAGAATTTTGATTATGATATGCTTAATCTAGCTCAAATTCCCTCAATTGCTATGATATTTGGTTCAAACGCTCTCCAAAATGATCTCAATTATACTCAATTGCTATGATAATGCTCTCAATTTTCTATGAAATGCCTCTAATAAGGATTCTTTGTATTCAAATTTTCTAGGATACCTTATGCTCTCAAAATGGCTTCTATTTATAGGATTTTCCCAAGTGTAGGGGGTAGAGTTACTTGATCATGATTAAGACTTGGTTAGGTGAAAGGCTTTGAGATGGTTCAAATGGGGGGACAATTTAAATGCTTGTCTCAAAGGTTTGGACAAAGGGACAAATTTGAGTGATTGAGATTCAAAGTTCAAAATGAGTGATTGAGATTGCAAATTATGAGTGATCCATGTGCTTTGTGTTCTCAATTATCATTGTTTTCTCAAATTCATGTTGAAGGATATTAGGATTTATTAAATTCAATTAATTAATTAAATTATCCATGTAGGGAAATAGGTTCAATTTGATTTTTGATTTAAACTATACAATTAATTGATTAAAATCAATTATATAGTTTGATTAATCCCTTTAGGCTTATACTTAATCATTTGATGTCATTATTTAATTGATCCTTTGATTTAACTTGATTTTGTCCAATTTGATTGATAATGTCTATTTGAAATTGATTTGATTCATTTTGATGAAATTTAGAGCATTTGGTTGAGATTTGCATATTTGCTTGATAATAGGACACCTGCCCAGTTTCAGGTGTCTACAAATGCCCCTCTTTGAATTGATGTGTGAAGCACATTGATTCAAAGAAAATTGCATGTCCTGATCACTTATGATGCTTGATTGATTGATACAAAAACCTAATTGACTGATAACCTGATTGACGGATTGATAACCTGATTTGAAACTCTGATTTGATAAGATGTAGAATGCCCCACTGATAATGTTGGAAATTCCAATGCCCCAAATTAAGATAATGATATATGATGCAGATCCTGATTTGATACTATGATAATTCCCCCTTAGAAATGAAACAGATTGATCTCCAGATGGAAAAGGATGGTGAAACTGATAAAAAAATAGAAAAAAATAGATCCAATATGTTTTCATTTCTAAAAAACATTGATGATGATCTTAGCAAGAAAGCATGACCTAGTGTGCAAAAAATGCAGATTAGGTCAAATTAGGTCAAATTGTGTCAAAATCCCTCCAAAATTAGGTCAAATAGCTTAAATATGTTGAAACCCCCATTTTTATTATTCATTTTCACTTTTTACCCTAGAGATTTTGCTTTAATCCTGTTGAGATTGATAGTGATGGTTGTCCCTATTCAAGAGCATCGGTTCGAATGAGCATGCCAGTATCAAAGACCCCCTAATTATGGACTTTCGGTAAGTGGTTTTGAACCTCCTAGTGCATTTATTGCTTCATTTTGATTGCATTTATTGCATCTTAACATGCTTTCTAGGATAGTGTAGGTCAAATAACGCCTAGCATAGGTTAAATGACACGTAGACATGTTAAATGTCACCTCTACATTGGGAAATGACACCTATGCATAGAAAAATTCTGCTTACAAGTTAGGGTAAGACTTGCATTTGATCCATGAAATGTCGCCTATCAAACCCTAGGGCAAAAGTAGGTTTTAAATGTCGCCCTGTAGGTCTGAAATGTCGCATAGGATAAAGAAATTCCACGTACACTGTAAAGTGATACCTCTGATATATCAAATTACACTTGTCAAAGATTAAATGATGCATAGCAGACACGTACACTATGCCAAGTGACGCGTGCAATTAAAATTTGATGAAAACCTGATTTAGGAAGCACAAGCTATTTTCTGATTGATTGTCTAGATTACCGGATTGATTTCCAAGATATATAGATGTGTTTAGTAATGCACACAAGTGTTTAGGATATTAGGATAATCATATAAATGGATGTTTGATTTGTCAATCTGATAGGATAGAACACTGATTGATAGGATAACTGATCATATCGGTCCCTTCTAAGAGATCTAGAGTTAGGAACAATAAGTTGATGCGCTCAAAAAGAGAAAAGGATTGATTGAATTGGTTTGATTGACTTAAAATGATCCACTGATATAATGATACTGATATAATTCCCTTGTTTACAAAACAATCATAGTTTTGTAAGTTGTATGTATGGATTCTAGAATCTAGCATCTTGGATCCTTGACTTATCCAATGAGTTGATGGATCCATAGTTATGCGTTGTAGAGAAGTGTGGGTTGAGTTTCCTCCTTGAACTTCCTCGGTTCCAGCTGAACTAAGGTTTACTTAAAGTTGTGGCAGAGCATTGGCACTCTGACCACAATACTTTCCACCTTCCACTCACTGAGATGACGATCACTCCCGAGGATGTCTATAGATTTCTCCACATCTCAACTCGAGGAGAGTGGGTTTATTACGATTAGGTATATGATGGCAGTGTATGTAGACGTGTCTTTGGTGATGATACAATCAGAGATGATATGATCACATGGGTACAATTTTCTCCATTTCCTACTTTTCCAGTAGTATTAGGTGCAGTGATATGAGGATTGTTGCTTCCTGACAGATGAGGTCGTGGTTTCTCAGTTGGATGGGGTCGGATCCTGGAGGACTTGATTGCACATCCTCGATGGTTTGATTGGTTTTCTTGTGTGTTAGCATATCTTTATCATGATTTGCAAGAGGTTGTATATAGATCAAGTGTATCTTTATCAGCAGGTGCTATATTATTGTAGTTATGGACCTAGGAGCACATCCCTATTACGAGACCTATAGCAACTCGTGTTTGAGTCTGAGGATGGTTTTATGCCTTTTTATATGATGGGATGGTTTTCCAGCATCGTCTAAACAAACTTGAGTATTGGCATTGTATGATTGATGACATCAATCAGGTCATCTGGAGACCTTACCTTGGATGTGAGGGATGGTGGGAGGATGATGATGAGCTTCCATACATGTTTTCCCCTTGGTGGATGATTGGTCAATCACCACTTGTTATAAGGAGATTCTACTTTGGGCAAGTGTTGAGACAGTATGGCAGAGTTCAGGATATGCCGCAAAGTATGGCATTATACACATGTGTATAGGCAGAGCGAACCATGTGGGGAGTGCAGTTTGATTATCAGTTTGCATGTATAGAGATTGACAGATTGGGATTCATCTGATAGGACATGCTAGATCATGTTGCTGATGCTAGGATGACTATAGAGTATAGAGAGTGGTTTTATTGCCACAGATTTACTAGATTTACTAATCCTATAGAGCCCATTCCTAATATGGATGATACATCTAATGATGATGATAGAGATGGCAGTGGCAGAGGTGGTTGTGTGAGAGGTCAGAGATAACAAGCTCGTAGAGTACAGAGAGCTCCTAGGTTTTTGGGCAGAGGACAGGTGGGACCTCAGATGCAGGGTTGACATGTCAGGGATAGGGGTGGTGGTTTTGGACAACCTAGACGGAGATAGGGACAAAGACATGGACAGGTTCATCCCATACCAGTTACAGTATGGGGATAGCAGAGACAGAGGATTGGTAGGCAGACACAGATAGTTGCTGCTAGACAGGCTTCAGGAGTATAGGCTCCTCCATAGGTTCCTCCATTATAGGGACAGATTATAGCACAACAAGTGCCTTTATAGATTCTGGTTATACCATAGGTACCTCTAGAAACACAGGCACCACAGGCTCCACAGATGATAGATGCCTTGACATAGGATGTGAGGACCTTACAGGCTGGTATGACATCAATGAGTAGGTGGATTGATTAGGTGGCTACCATGATTCAACAATTTATGACGATGATGGCACAAATGCCTAGTGTAGCTAGCACTAGTCAGACACCACCAACTACACAAGATAGATTAGGTGACCGAGATCTAGATGGGATAGGTGATGGATCTCATACAGGTATAGGTGATAGATTAGGTGCCCCTACCGGGTCTTGAGACTGATTTGATATGGATCCACTGGATATACATTGATGTATCATTTTTATTATTTTTTTATCAAGACTTTGATGATGTATCATTTTTTCGATGATATTGTATCTTGATATACAGATGTTATGGATCTTTTGATGGACATTAATGTGTTGATATTCTTTGAATCCCATGATGTGTTTATGATGTTGATGTGAGATTTCTTTTATATGCAGATCTATATGATGTCGATGATGCATTTTACTTTTATTATGCTATGGATGCAGTTTATCTTATATATGATATAGATAGATGGACGTAAATGATTTTTATATGCTTCTCTGATTTTAATGATGAATGCAATACAATGATAAATGAATGCAACTAGACTTTTGGATTTTTGATTTATGAATGTATGCAACGTTAGATGAAATGCACTCTTAGAATGGATGTAAAATGAGTAATGATTAATGCTTCTTTTATTTTGATTTTCTGATATAAGACATAATGAATAATGATTAATGCTATGAATTAATGCAAAAGATAATCTCACATCATTGATTTGAAACAAGGATAAGTGATAATTGAACTCCCCCCCCCCCCCCCCCCCTGCTCCCCCCAAAAAAATTGATTAACCCCCTTGAACTTGGAAAAATCCTCTAACCATATGCAATTAATCTAACTTGAAAATGCAATGCAATGCAACTAATTGTCACTAGCTTTTTGCAAAAGAACTGCAAAAGGGATTTATTATCATCATTGAGCATTTATGGAACTAGGAGCAAGTACAATCATCACTGACTACATCATGATGATATGAATACCACTTTCATCGCTTTGGTAACCATTAGGAAACTAGTACAACCCTCACTAGTTGAATAACCAACTATGGGAGTATGAATACCGGTTTCATTGGATTCAATGTTGCAATTGGATGTTGGTATTAAGATATGGAAGATCTAAATAGCCAAGTTATCCATTTTTGTAAACAAACAAAGGTTAATCCTCCTTCCTATATGAAATTCCTCGATGGTTCTTTGATGACCATGACTTTAGATGAATTCACACGAGTTGGTGAATTTTCCTCAAAACACTCACTCAAAGTCAAGAAAAGTATCATGTTTTCATCATCACTAATCTAGTTGAAACATCATCGATTAGCTAAAAAGACATGACAAAATGCAATGAATATCATCAAAAAGATTCAAGTGTTTTTCTTTGTATCAAGATTTTCACTAGAATTCCAAACATTCTGATCATTTAGGTGTTGTCAATTTTTAATCCTGATAAAATAAGTCAATGAAGTTCAAGGATAAAGTTGTAAGGTTAAATGTTTGGGTTTGAACAATGGTATCCATCAAAGATTCAACAATATCTTTCCCGTGAAGTTCTAAAAATTTGCTTCTGATATGTGATAAAAATGTAGCACTTCTGAATCCATTTGTACCAAAAACCAATGCTTTTCCCCCAAGTGATAAATGTAACCATGTGAAACTTGGGCAAATGAAACCTAGTATGTAACAATGCAGCTGAGAGACTTTATTATGACTATGCACAAATGACGGATGCAATGAAGGATATGTAAAAATGAGATGATGAAAATGCAATATGTACAAATGCAACTAGGAAAGACCTAAGGGATCAAAAAGTGCATGTTTGCCAGGTTTTCACCTTTTAGGTTTATTGCTCTTTTTTCTCTCTTTTTTTTCTACTAAGACGCCTATTGCTAGGTTTTCACCAGGGCACTTTTTCTCTTTTTCATTTTTTTCTTTTTTTCTTTCTTTTTTTTTATATCATCAAGGCGCCTATTTACTAGGTTTTCACCAAGACAATCATTTTTTTTATTTTTGAATGTTTTTTCTTTCTTCATGCTCAATTTTCTCCTTTTTCTGATTTTCTACTTTTCCATTATTTTTTACTTTTGATTTTTCTCATGTTTTTGGATTTTGAATTTTCTCATGTACAAATATTTGATGCTAAAATCATTAGATACACACTCGTCTGATACTCTTTCCTCCTATACTCTTTCATCTGATTAGGTATGAAACCTATTTAGATGGATGTTGTTAATAGGATCTTGTAATTAATCACCCTCGCAATCAGCTAACTTGTAAGTTCCCATTCCAAAAGAGGAAGTAATGACAAAGGGTCCAAGCCAATTTGCTTCCCATTTTCCCTTGTTTTCCCTATATGCCTAGTTTTTAGGGTTTTCTCGTAACACTAAGTCTCCCACTTGAAAGATTCTCAGTTTGATATGCTTGTTGTAGTTTCTTGAGATTCTATTTTGATAGACCTTCAAATGTTCATAGGCTTGTGTTTGGTGATCCTCCAAAAATTCCAATTGTTGAAGTCGGGCGACCCTATAATCTTCATCATTGATTAATCCATGTAAAGACACTCTTAACGATGGGATTTCAACCTCCAATGGTAGAACAACTTCTGCCCCATAGACTAAGGAAAATGGTGTAGCTCCAGTAGGTGTTCAAATGCTAGTTTTGTATATCCACAATGTCGATTTTATCTGTACATGCCAATCGCTTCCTGATTTATTAACCAATCTCTTCAATATTTTGAGAATATTCTTATTCGTGGCTTCAGCTTGTCCATTGCCTTGAGGATAGTAAATGGAGGAGGAATGGTGTGTGATATGAAATTTTTCACAAAGTTCATCCACATCTTTGTTCTTTAATTTTATCTGTTATCTGTGATGATGGCATGAGGAATACCATATCTACAAATGATATGATTAAGGATAAATATTGAAATCTATTTTCTCGTGGCAGTTGTCAAAGGTACGGCCTCTACCCATTTGGTAAAATATTTTGTTGTTGTAATGATATATTTGTGACCATTGGAAGAAGGTGGGTAAATCATTCCAATAAGATCAAAACCTTATTGGTAAAATGGCCATGGTGTGATAAAGGATGCAATTCTTATGCAATTGCATGGATCATGTCTCCATGGTATTGGCATTTTGCACAAACTTTGACAAAGTGGCAAGCATATTTTTCTAAGGTTTTTGAGAAGTACCCCATGCGAAGGATTTTCTTGGCTAAATTAAACCCACTTGAATGTGACCCACAAATCCCCTCGTGAATGTATTTTAAATCTAATCTTGATTCCCCATCCTCTAGATACCTAAGAAGCATTTCATCAAGACCTTTGCAATACAATGTGTCTAATAGGATGATAAGCGGCTTGTCTTATAAAATATTATTTTTGGGCACGGGTTTGGTCAATATGTAAAACTTGGTCTTTAAGATAGGAATAAATTGGTCCATACCAAGGTGAGTCATGTCCATAAATTAGGGAAATAGTTTGGGTGTTGGGTAATTCAAAAGCCAGTTTTACCAACTCTTCCACCAAGAATTCATACCTCACATTTTGATTAGGAATTTGGAGTAATCAAGCCAAGGTAGCCATAGCATCAGCAACCCTATTCTTGTCCCTTGTAATTTTCTCAAATGTGATTAAGGAAAATTATTTCTTCTAGTCATCTACCATTCTCTTATATGGCATCAATTTTTAATCCTTAGTTTGGTATTCATCATTGATTTGGTTGATGACTAATTGAGAGTCCCCATAAACTTGCAGTTCTGTAACGTTCCATTCTAAAGCCATTTTGATGCCTATGACTAAAGCTTCATATTCTACAATATTGTTTATACATGGAAACAAAAGTTTATAAGATTTTGGAATGGTGTACCCTTTAGGTGTGATCAATAAAATTCTTTCCCCTGAACCATTTTGAGTATAGGATCCATCAAAATATAACTTACATGCCTTGGCTTCCACATTGACTATTTCTAAATCGGGGAATTCAACTTGGATGGGATGAGTAGACACTAATGTATTTTCAGCCAATTGATCAGCAATAACTTGGCCCTTGATAGCTTTACGGTCCATATATTCAATGTCGAATTCACTAAGCACTATTACCCATTTAGCAATCCTTCCAGTTAGGGTTGTTTTACTAAGAAAGTATTTTAAAGGATCAATTTTGGCAATCAACTTCACTTTGTGCATCAAAATGTAATGTCTTAGTTTTTTTGAAGCAAACACTACTGCTAGGCAAGATATTTCCATAAAGCTATATTTTAATTCATATTTGATCAAAGTTCTACTCAAATAGTAAATAGCTCTTTATTTTCCTTCATCATCCTCTTGTGCCAAAAAAACTCCTAAAGATCTTTATATTTCTGAAATGCATAGCAATAATGGTTTTCCTTTGATAGGAGGTATCAAGATAGGTGGGTTGACCAAGAACATTTTCAACAAAGTGAAGGCTTGTTCACATTCATCATCCCATGTAAAAATGGTATCTTTGTGTAGCAATCTTGTGAATGAATGTCACTTTTCTGCTAGTTGAGAAATGAACCTCCTAATGGATTGAAGTCTTCCTTGAAGTGACCTCATTTGATTGATATTTTGGGGAGTTTCCATTTTCATTATTGCTTGTACTTTTTTCGGATCCACTTGTATGCCTTTTGCAGAAACTATATAGCCTAAAAGCTTGTCAGATTAAACCCAAAATGCACATTTCTTTGGGTTTAATCTTACTTTTAATTGCTCCAACCTTGTGAAAATATTTTATAGTATAGGATGATGATCTTTTCTTTGATGTGACTTAGCTAAAATATCATCCACATAGTTTTCTAGGAAGGTGTGCATCATGTCATGGAAGATAGTGGTCATTGCTCTTTGGTAAATTGCTCTAGCATTTTTGAGACCAAAGGGTATCACATTCCAACAAAAGGTTCCCCAAGGGCATGTAAAAGAAGTCTTTTCTTGGTCTTCAGGTGCTATGCGAATATGATTGTATCCACTAAATCCATCCATTAATGAGAATATAGAATGTCATATCTTTAAATCCACTATAGCATCAATGCTATGTAATGGAAAATCATCCTTAGGACAAGAAAGGTTAAGGTTTTGAAAATATATGCATATTCTAATGGATTTATCATGTTTGGTAACTGGTACAATGTTGGAGATCCATTCTGCATAGGCTATTACTCTTATGAATCCAACTTTGAGTAGATTTTCCAATTCTGCTTTGACTAATAGAGCTACATGAGGATGCATCTTTACCAATTTCTTCTTTACAGGTTTGATGTCGGGTTTCACATTAAGATGGTGCATTATAAATCTTGGATCTAACCCTGACATATCAAGAAATGACCATGCAAAGTTAATTTTATTTGTTTGAAAGAATTCGATGAACTCCTTCCTTTATGATGGGGTTAAGGATGTTGTTAAGTGAATAAACTTTGGTTCCAATTCGGTTCCAATGTTAACCTTTTTTGTTGGCTCTATGAGAATAGGAGATCTATCATCATCATGAGCTAGTAGGGTATCCAACCTCTCTTCCTTAGGTGCCATAGTTGGGTTTTCACCTTTGGAAACATCTGATATTTTTACTTTTTTAGTTATAGCACTGCCACATGGTGGTTTTCACCACTAGACCTTTTCATTTTTTTGAATTTATTTCTTTTTTTTGTAGATTGAGAGGTTGGACCCCTACCTCTATCATTATGTTTGGATTGTATTCATTGGTGGAAGAAGATGGATCAACCGTGTTTAGGTATTGGGCCATTGCATTGTAATTGGGAAAGTATAGTAAGTCATTTGGTTCGGTTAAATCCCAATCAATGAGTTCGGGATGAAGCAAGGCTAAAGACTCATTAGGAAAGTTGTTATTTGAAGGATTCAAGGACATGACCTCATTTGAAGGTTTGTACATTGTATCTCTTAGGTCTATAACATGTGCTTTCTCAAGGTGTTCCATGGAAGTAGGATCAAAATTTTCCTCACTAGAGTCCTTGTGGATTTCCATGGGAAAGAAATCATGTGGATTAAATATAACATTTGAATCACCCCCCCCCCCNTTAAATATAACATTTGAATCCCCCCCCCCCCCCACCAAGGTACCCAAGGTTCACCTATCCATTGATTACCCCTAGATGCTTGACCTACATTGGATTCTTGAGACTCATTTTATGCTTATGTAGAATTAGAACTTTGATTCTCATTGTCTTGACTTTTGACATTAGGAATGGTAGCATATGTATGAATAACATCAACCTCTTTATCATGAAAAGAGCCTTTGGATAGGGAATCCCACTCATAATCTCCCGAATCATCCTCACTCTCGAATCCTACCATGTGTACATTTTCATGAAAATCATGCATAGGGCTTGAACTTTCTCCTTTGTCTTGATAACCTATTCCATATTTTTTCATACTTTGATCTCCAAGCAGGTTCAATGGGTTCTAGAAATTGTCTATTTATGAAACCTAAGGGTCCTCATCCCTTGTATCCCATTTTTTCATAATTTGATATCCCTTTCCATATTACTCAATTTGGATATTGATGTGTTGTACTCTTTCAATGGAATCATTTGAAGTATCTTCCTCTTTGTAGAGCCATTGTAAAAATTCATTGTCCTCCTTTTCTAGGGCCGATTTGTCACTCTCTCTTAAAAAATGAGATTTATATTTGTGAGTTGGATTATCACTTGATGGTTTCCCATGTGCCGTAGGAGAAGTTGTAAAATCAAATAGGGAGATGGAATATTCCCCCACTCATTTGGAATTGATTCTACATTACTTTTCAAAGTTATGCATCATTTCATTCATCTTTTGGTATCGATCCTTCTTGGTTTGTTCTCTCTCATCCTTGGAAATTTCCACCTTTGATGTAGAAGTTTTAACTGAATTTTCATGTGAATTTTTACCCTCATAACTCACTTTCTCCTTTCCCTTAGTTGATGTAGATGAGTTAGTTTGATTAGGGTTTGAGGTAGATGTAGCATTTGATGTTAACTTTGAACCTTCCTCTTTAGCTTCTTCAATGGTGACATTAGGGATGACTCCTTCCTATTATGAGGAATAAATAGCTCATGACTAGATTTTAATGTGTTGCAATATTGAAAGGGATTAGAATCTCCTCCAATTGTGATTTCTTCACCCATGTGTGGAAATTTAATACATTGATGAAAGGTGGAAGGCACCGCTTGCATCTCATGAATCCATGGCCTCTCCAATAAGATATTATAAGTTAGATTCATGTCAAGGACTTGACATATGGTGTCTTTCTTGATAGGTCCAACTTGAATGGGTAACACTATCATGCCTTTCAAAGATCTTTCTTCCTCGTCATAAGCCTTGATGGTAATCTGCTTTTTAGGATCAATGGATGATTCGGATAACCCTAAAGAATTGACAAGGTTCAATGTGAAAATTTTAAGACCAGCTCCCCCATAAATGAGGACTCTCTTGACCCTATTCCTTTGGATTAAAAATTCTATATGCAAGGGAAAATTTTGAGGATGAGTAATGGACATTTCATCTTGTTCGGAAATGAAAGGCAATGTGGTGCAATGAGATGTCCTACCATGTTTTGAAACTTATCTTCCTCCAAAGTTATAGGAACATTAGTCTCCACTAGGGATTTTTCCAAGATCTCCTTTTGGTTGGGAGAAATTTTTAGTAACTCCAAAATAGAAATTTGTGCTGGAGTCTTTTGCAATTGATCAACCAAACTATAAGGCTTTGTTGTAGTAGATATTTGTTTAGCCAAAATATTTGGTTGTGTAGGGCCAATAGGTTTAGGAGCACCCCCTTTTAGGGTAATCATTTATGCTTTCCCCCTAGTGATAGCATTATAATTCTCCACTTTGGGTTGTTCCTTAATCACCACAACATTAACAACATGCTCATGCCTGGATAAGGTATTGATAGTATTGTCATAATGATGAGAAAAATTGACATTGTTGTTACCTTTAGAATTGTTTCCTTGGTTTTTCAAAGTTGAATACTCACCTTTCTCATGATTATAGAAAGGTTTTTTAAAGGTTGTATGATCCTCATTGTTTTGGGGCCCTTCTATCTTAATTACACCATTGTCAATCAAATATTGCACCACATTTCTTAGGTGCATGAAATCATTCATTTTGTCCTCGATTCCTATGGTATTCACAATGGTTGGACTCACTCCACCAATTAGGCTTGATTTGTGCTTCATAGGGTTGATCCCTAGGTAAGTCAATAATCTTATTAGAAATTAGGGTTCTTAATGCATTCTCAAGTGGTTCACCCAAAGGTGTGAATGTCCTTCTAGATGTTGGTGCAAAGAAAGGATTAGGCTTGTTAGCCCCTTGATTATTCCCAAAGTTGTTATTATTGTTGTTATTATTGAGAGGCACTTTGGTTTCTTGACTTGCATAGTTAACTTGAGTAGGTCTTCTTGTGAGAGTAAAAGGAGTGGCCTTCAAATTATTAGCTTCCACAACTCCATCATTGACCACACCTTTGTTATTGTTCCTCATCCAAAATTGGTTATTGTTAGGAGGATTCCTATTTTTATTGTTATTGGAGGTATTTTTGTTGGTATTTTTATTATCCTTATAAATCTTAAGTTCTCCACTTTTAACCAATACCTCCTCCGTGGTAATTCTGTTATCAATTAGGTCTTGGAAAGACCTAGGACATTGCAATCTTAACCGATAATTCATCTCAGTACTCAAGCTATTAATGAAGATATCCATCTTCTTTTTGGATACACTTCGAGGGTGCCTAGCGAATATCGCTCTCCACCTTTGTAAAAAAAGTAGGAATCCTTCTGCCTCTCATTTCTTGGTATTACATAAGTTAATCATCATAACCTCGTGTTTGATATTATAGGAATAGTGAGTTACAAATTTGGAGGCCAATTCCTCAAAAGTACGGATGTCAGAGGGTAACTTAGAAAACCACTCCATTGACATGCCTCCTAAACTTCATGGGAATAACCTCATTAAATATGTTGTGACATGCATGAAATCCAAGCTCAATGCACAAAACTCCCTTAAATGATCTTGGGGATCGGATGCTCCTTCATACTTGTATTTAGGAAAAACAACATTACTAGGGAATGGGACCATAATTAATGTCTTGTCAAATTGAAATGGACACAAAGCCTTGATAGAAAAGGGTTTAGGAGCCCCGCTTTGTTTCATAGTGTCCAATTGCATATGGAATAATTTAAATTGCTTGTTCATTATGTCGACCGGGTTTGCTTCTTCTTTTTTCTTGATTTGATCAACATCAAAATTGTGAGGGAGTTTAGTCCCTGCTTGTGCTAGGTCTTGGAAATACTTCTCCCTATCTCTTTCTAACACTTTCTCCATGAGCTTCATGAAGAATGGGCTTTGGACCACCTCATTAACCTTTTCTTTGGTTGCCTCTTCATCATTAGGGTCCACATTTCCTCTATTGTTATTAGGGTTTACCCCTCGATTGTTAGGGTCTATTCCTCTTCCATGGGCCCCATTGTTATTGACCTCACAATTTTCATTATTATTAGTGTTATCTTTGTTGGCATTGTTGATTAGGTCAAGATCCATATTTCCAAATGGAAATGCCATGTTCGGTTCCATTTCCTTGTTTTTTTGTTGAGTTGGTTGTTGTGAAGAAGTAAAATCGTCACTAGGAAAAGGAAACTCCTGCCTTAGGTAAGAACCATCAGATTGCAAGGTAGACTTAACGTAATGTAATCAGGTGAAATCCACCATGAGAATAGATCAAGAAAACTTGGCTTTTGTCACCTCTTTGATCAATCCCTTAATGATTTTGTGAATTATCCAATAATGGGGGATTCTGATCAGATTGAACTTGTAAATAGGTAAAATCTCCAAAAGGGTATTCAAAAATGTGATTAAGTTGTTTTCAAACCCTTGAGAAATGTCCATTGTTTTCCCTTCTTTGTTTCTGTGTATCACTTCCTTGTTTGTAGACGTGACTTTACATTGCATAGGCGTTAACAGGAAAACCTATATGCAGGACTCTGCAGATTGCAGGTGGCATTTGCCTGTTGGTAGGTGATTTTTAACTATTTATAGGCATCAGTTTCCAATGACTTAGGCATCACAGAAAGTTTTGTAGCCAGCATTTCAACTGTGCAGGCGTCATATAAAGTGTTGTAGGCATCATTTAAATGCTTGTATGCGGCACTTTGCAGATCAAAGATGTTTTCACAATTTTTTAGGGTTTTTAAAAATTTAATTATGTGATGAGATCTATTTAATTAGATTATTGTCTGAAAATGTAAATACAAACGCAACACACACATCAAGTTTGCATCATAACCCTAAAACACACTAATGTGTATGTTCTTGGTCGTTTAAACATGTATTGAACAAGAATAACTTCAAATCAATCTACCTAGAGTCAGATTTGGATTTTAAACATTGTTGTCTCTAAAAGATAGCTTTCTACTTATCAAGGTTGTAATGAACACCTCCGTTCTAAATCATGAAAAATTCTTTTACCCCCTTGCGGGCTTCCCACACGCACAAAAGTACGATTTTGTGCAATCCCAAAGGACTACTAGAGGAAGTGAAGAAACTTAAGCACAATCTAGTTACTAAAACCAATTAAGGAAGAGTGTATTTTTTTATAGAGGGTGGAATAGTATCATGGCTTAAGCAATTGTCTCCCACTTTGCGTCGTTCCCTCTCACCATCCTCGTAAGGATGTACTCAGGAGGCAAGCCCTCTAAGGATCTAAATTATCTAGCATGTATATGGAAAGAAAAAAATTGAACTTAGTCCAACAAGTTTGGAAGTTTGATTCACTCAAAGAGTGAAGAGCATATCCCTATTCTCTTTCTTCATTCCAAAGACTTCAAGCACTTATGTTCTTTTTCAACCTCGTAACAAAGAGGTTCTTAAAATTGAAATGTGTGGTTCAATTATCCTCCCTTTCTTTCTACCACCCAAAACTCAACATTTTTGGATTTTTGATCAACTTCAAAAAGTTGAGAGCATATACCTAATGTTTCATTCGAGATGGATAATAATAGGGTGTCCCTAATTATACTAGATATAAATGAAATTTTTCACTAAGAAAAGCAAGCTTGATTTGAAAAATACCTCATTCGAAGCTAGAAAAGGCTAGGCACTTTTTTGAGTTTTTTTTTTTCTTTTTATTTGCTCACCTAGTGGCGATCATTCCCTCTCTGGCTCCACCAGAAAGTTAGTCAACACAAACAAACAAAGTGAACCAAAACAAAAGATAATTGAAATGCAACTAAGTTCTTTAGCAAGATTTGCAAAAAAAACACCTTAAGAACTTAATGCATAAAATCAATTCAAAGAGGGAAAAATTTTCTTGTAAGCATTAACAAATTTGATATAATGCTCAAATAATTCTTGTTCCTTCTCTAAATTTTCCAAAATTGAAGCACTATGAAGTTCTTTTAAGTACTTGCTTTGAACTCTTACCTCTATGTTTGGCCTTTTGATGCGCACCTTTCATTTCTGTACTTTCAAGTGTCTATTCATCTGTAAAAAAATAGTAACAGAACATTATAAAACTAAAATTATCAATCTATAAGCAAAAAAACACAGCAAACTGCAAGCATCATTTTACAGCTAACAAACTTTATTTTGCAGTGTCCTAAGCATGACTTTGCAGTGATTTAAGTGTTACTTTGCAGTCAACTGGGCGTTATTTAACAAATGACATGTGTTAAAATAAACATGATGGGTGGTGCAAAGTGTTTAAATTGTGACATAGAAAAGTTAACAGGCGAAAGAATAAAGCTTGTAGGCGTGATTTCCCAACTCGCAGGCATCGCTTTACATTCACAGGTGGCACACTTTATCTGACAAGCGGTGAAATAAATTAAGACAGAGAAAGAAAGATATTCTTAGGCATCATTTGTCTGTTGGCAGGCATAATTTTGCTACTGGTAGGCATCATTTGGACCTGCAACTTGCAAATTTAGTAGAAAATTCACCAAAACCACATGAAAATTGACAAAAAAATGAGATTTAGAGGCTCAAAGCCCCACTATGGGAACCATTTGTGTATGTATAAATCATACCTTCATGAAGTAAAGGTGCTATATATCAATTCTATGGAAACAGTAATATAATTTAATCTAAGAATTGACAAATAAAGCATTTAACATCTCATGGATGTCTAACTAAGCTTTGCTAATAGAGCTCTCAACCTTAATCTCTACTAGTGACATTCCTAGAATGAGAATTTTGATTATGATATGCTTAATCTAGCTCAAATTCCCTCCATTACTATGATATTTGGTTCAAATGATCTCAATTATACTCAATTGCTATGATAATTCTCTCAATTTGCTATGAATTGCCTATAATAAGGATGCTTTGTATTCAAATTTTCTAAGATATCTTATGCTCTCAAAATGGCTTCTATTTATAGGATTTTCCCAAGTGTAGGGGGTAGAGTTACTTGATCATGATTAAGCCTTGGTTAGGTGAAAGGCTTTGAGATGGTTTCAAATGGGGGGACAATTTAAATGCTTGTCTCAAAGGTTTGGACAAAGGGACAAATTTGAGTGATTGAGATTCAAAGTTCAAAATGAGTGATTGAGATTGCAAATTAGGAGTGAT